>JAHKKF010510330.1:0-14375 GCA_019740295.1 Labeo calbasu | reverse complement strand
AGTTTTTACAAGAGTGTTTAATTATGCAAAGGATCTGTAGTGTTTTGCTAATTGGGTGTGTGGTTGTGCTAATTGTGTGTAGTGTTTTGAAAACACGGGCCCTGTTTTGAAAATCGTGCTTAAGCAATCCAAAAAAACTGTAATAACAATTAAACCATTTAAATAATAATAATAATAATAATAATAATACGGTTTTGTATACAGAGTTTTGTTACTTAATTAGAAAACAACCCCTGATTCACAGCATTCATTTCCAAATGCCTGAAATCTGGTAGAGCCCTAGCTCGGCCCTTGTCTTTTTTTCTCTCCCTCTCTCTCGCTTCCTAATTACACAGCTTCTGTTGTAGCCATTAACATAGTTCAGTTTTGTTTTTATTTGCAAAGTTATATTTCTTATTGTTTCATTATTAATTAATTTTTAAAAAATGTTTAGAACAGTTTTTGTTTGTTAAATTCTTTTTTTTTTTTTTTAAGCGACGACCAAGCAGATATCGGCAGACAGTCGAGTTGATCACATTTTATCAATTCAGCCTTCTCAAATCATCACAACTTGCTAAATGTAATATGCAGTGTTGCTCGGCACTGGCCAAAAGAGAGACGCATCTGCCAAAGAGAAAAAAAAACTTTTGTTCTTTATTTTTATGCTGCTTTGTACAATTTTTTTGCACTGTTTAAATTGTATGCGGCAACGCTGCAGTCATTTTGGCAATACAAATGTAAAAATATATTGCAGTAATAAGAAACTGTCCTGAGACTTCATCCCAACCAACAATTTTACGTTATAAAAACATTGCCGTAACGTTCCCATTAAATTATGAAAACGTTATTTTTGGATGTTTTCAGAACATTCAAAACGTCCAGTTTTTTAGATGGGAAACATCATAATAATATTCTAAAAACCAAAAACTAACTTTCTGTGAACCAAAAAATAACATTCTGGGAAGAAATCTTTCCTGGCTAACCAAAAACAAACCATAAAAAATCTGTGAATGTTCTGTGAACCAAAAATTCTAAGCTGGGATACACTTTGCATTCTAGTGTATTTTCTCATTCACTGTTATTGCAAATGTCAGAAAAACAGTTTGAGAATAAATAAAGTGTCTTCTGACCTTTAAGCACATTGTAAGATTTTAATTTTAATCAAAATGTTTTTTGCTCTCTCTCATGCCAGGGGGAAAAGGCCACTGGAATGTGTTTTTGTGTCATTGGATACACAAGTTATATTGCTATTCAAATTATGTCTCATTTTGTCAAGACATTTTTAATAACGTTTTTAAAACTTTCCACTAACAATGCAAAAAGAAGTTTTATGCTAACGTGTTTAGAACATTTATCAATGACATTTAACCTTGAGAAAACATCTATTAACTGCAAGAACGTTTTTCGATAACTTTGATACCTTTAGAGAACGTTAGCCAATGTTAGGAGAACGTTTTCTGTTAGCTAGGTATGTAGGCCTAATATTTTGTGGTTTCTTTATTGGGCAATTCCAAGGTTATAGACGTGACATTCACAGTTAAAATCTGAAATATAAATTCTTACAGAATGTATTAATTACAAATATATTGAACCATCTCTTTATATATTTTCTAAACCCCTGAAAATAGAGCCCAGACATCAGAAAAGCGTCCGTCTATGTTTTAGATAGACATCTTTAAATAGAGCAGCTACACCTCCACCTCTCCTAACAGTTCTGCAGACACTCATGAAAGTAAAGTTAGGGGGGGCTGTTTCATTGAGGACTGTTGCACTGCAGCTGTCTTCAAGCCATGTCTCAATTAGAAACATAAAATCCAGGTTGTATGTGGTTATTAAGTCATTGATCAGAAATGATTTATTTTTTAGTGAGCGAATGTTTAAAAATGCTAACTTGATGCCATTACTTTTTGTCTCTAGAGCCGTTCTATTTTGATACCTAATAGGCCGCAGATTAGATGGGTCAGCCGTACGGCTTGAGAAGGCCTTACACTTCCTATCACATGATAAAACAGAGATTGAGAAAGCTACAGGCACACTGGGTTCCCGCTTGTTATGTAAACATTTCTGAATGTTGCTACTATCGTAGCAGGGACCCGACACATATCACTGAGAGCTGTTATCAGTTGTTTTTGGTTCACCTACAGCAGATGGAGGAGGGTTTCGGCCTTGGGGGCTTGCAGCAAAAGAGTGGGAGAGTCTGGTTCCAGCATATGCCAGTTCCTCCATTTTCTGTGAGAAGCTTAGAAGTGGAGATGCTGGAGAGAGGGATAAGGTGTCTGGTGAGCGGGGCTCTGGCTTTGGTGTTTCCGGTGGAAGTGGATCCAAAAATTATATATATTTAAATATTTAGAAACAAGTGTGTAGAATTATTGTGTGTAAACCATGACAGCCGTGTTGCATTTGTGCTTATCTTTTGCTTTCTTGTGTTTAGGGTTTTGCATCATAAGTTCATCACAGAGTAAACTGTGTGTCAGTGAGTGAGAATGTGTTTAGAGTTTTGCAAAAAGAGTGCATGAGATCTGCAAACAGTGTCTAAATGGCCTAAACTTGTTTAAGGTTTTGCAGAAAGAGTGATTTATTTGATAAATTGGTTTAGGCTATTGAGAATTTGATTTAGAGAATGGGGTTTAGTGCTTTAGCAAATGTGAAAACTGTAATTTATATTGACATTTTTGTCTATTTATATTTACATGTGTGTTTTTTTTATTCTCATCTTATTTGTATTGTCTGTGTGTTGTTGTGGTCTCTGTGCACTGGAAGTCTATCACACAAAAACAAATTCTTTGCATGCGCAAGCATACTTGGCAAAAAAAGCTCTTTTTGATTCTGATTCTAAATCTGAAGACTGGCGTAATGATGCTGAAAATGTAGATTTGATCACAGGAATAAATTACATTTTAAAATATATTCTAATAGAAAGCAGTAATTTTAAATAGTAAAACTTTTTCACCATATTACTGCTTTTGCTGTATGAAATAAATGCAGGCTTGGGGAGCAGAAGAGAATTCTTAAAAAAAACATTAGAAATATAAAAAATCTTACTGTTCAAAAACATTTGGCTGGTAGTGTACATCAACCATGTGTAGTTGGACAGAAACCATACATATTTTTGATGAAGGTGATTATTCCAAAACCTATTTCAAGGCCTATTCTTGGTGTTAAGTAAAGCAATGAGTGTTTGTACAAGTGAGGAGTTAGTGTGAGGCACTGATGAATTAGTGTGGTGTTTTGATTGGTTGTGTTTGAAAAAGGAAATCTAGATACTTCCTGATTTTTGTGTGTTAAATAGAGAATTGTGTGCTCTGCAAAAAGAGTTTTATGAAATTGAAAACGGAGTCAAAGGCCGAGAAGGATTTTGTGTGTAAGGACCTGAAAAAAAAAAAACTGTAATTCTATTCTGTAGACTAAATTCTACATGGCACCTGAATTGCTAATACAGTTTACAGAAAATTCCTGTCGTTTGGGTGTCAACGATACAACCCTGATAGCACACGTACATCTCGGCGACGTCTATTTGATATCTATAAAATGTAAACGCTACTGACAAAGATGTATTCAAATGAGTATACTAATGACGAGTACAAGAATGGGTCTTTATAGTCCTCTGAAGCTGAAATTCTTTTGTAGAGACGAGCATGTGAATGAAATGCAGCAAGCAGAAACCAGTGATTGAGAGATTTAAGGATAAAAAGACACGCAACAGGCATGCACACAAATGCTCGTGCCAGATCCGCATTCCATATGTGCCAGATCCGCATCATGTGCATCAGGTTTTAAAGAGGCCGTGCTGCTTTTAAAGTGAAACCTATCCTGCTGAAGTCTGTCACTGATGTAAATCAAAGAACAAAAAAAAAAGAGAAATCATCACTCGACTGCTCTAGCCGCTGATTAAATTTTGTAGCTTGAATAAAGATTCATCTGTATAGTTTATGCATATACAATTTATAGTTGTGTAGTTGTATATTTATAGTCATATATGTGAAGACCGTTTTTAAAGTTTAAATTAAAAGTTGTTATACATTTCAGAGCCTAAAAATAAGAAATAATAGCTTTTAATTGTACTGTAATGTTGAATGACTATAATTAATAGGTAAAACTAAGGGAAAATGCATCTAATAGAGACACCAGTAGCAGGACAAATTAAAAACATTGTAAATTTGTTTAGTCATTGTAGTAGTAACTCCTCCTACAAGAAAGGCCATTCCCCTTACTCAGTGAAGAGGAAGTGGCTTGTGAACTTTATAGTCTTGTTTACAGTAGAAACTGTTCAAGGCTTTGACACAGCACACCCAAAAATATCGAAAGTATACTTTTACAGGTAAGAACTTTACTTCCTTCCCTCTGTAACATCAAATAGCTTTTTGTCTATCAATTATTGTAAAACTGAATTTTATTATCTTTAATCTGACCATTTCATGGTGCCATTCAAGGTTATTGTGCTGTTTAGAGCAATGTGCGGAGTGGTGAGTGGGGTATCGTTGAAACGCACTGTTTCAGTTATTCCTGCTGTTGAATCCTATTGTGTGGGATGAACTGATACAAAGGCATAACTGCTTCTGAGACCACAGTTAGTTAACTTAATAAGAATAAGCTGATTAATGAATATGTGAACTGTAGTTAGTGAATGAGTGAATGTTAATTTGTTTTGTTTTTATGACTGTACAGATGAACTGGTTTTTAGGTTTTGTGATTTGTTTTTAAATGAACAACTCTTAATTTTGAGATTAAGACTATTCTAACTTGTCTTACTTTTCAGGGAAAAACTATTGTTAAAACTCTTAACTCATGTTGTTCAGTGTGAACTGTGGCTTATTTAATTCTAAAATGTTCTGGTTTGATTTTTTAAGCAAATTATCAGTTGTGTATGATGAATAATAGGAATAAAATGAAGAGCTGAAATAAATGTTTTAAGGCATTTCAAAATTTGAAATTAATTGGTTAAGATACTTTATGCCCAGTATACACTGTTAGAAAAAATAATCCAATCAGTTTGCAAGCTCGTTCTCTTTCTTTAAAGACAGTCAACTGAATATTAGTAGGCACAACGCTAGTTTAGAATCAATAGTACTCACTGTTTCTATCCTGACAATAGACCTACACATGATAGACTGTTCCTGAATTAACAATGCGGAAGTTCTAAAGAACACCCTGCATTTGAAGATAAGAAACATCATTTGATGTTGTGGTATTTATAGGTAGAGACTCTTGAGACCCTCACAGAAACCTCTTCTGCCTGATTGCTTTCAGAAACAGAGAAAGTGTGGTTATGCAAATGTAATTAATATGCCAAAATCCACGGTTACTACACTTTTACTAGAATAAAATCATGGTTATATGGGCATTTTCATGAGAAATGACAAGTGGAACAATTTACTTGTGTTCACTCTTTTTCACAATTTTTTACACACTCATTTTTTACAATCATGTTTGTCATTCTTGAAACTGTATACGTGGTCCACATAGACAAAACATTTGTTAAAATTCTGAATAGATTATGTAGAGAAACTAAGCAAAGGACACTGTCCTTACAGTGCATCTGATTTTGACAGTTGACAGGAAATGACTGAGATGGTTTATCTAAAACCAGGAAGTAACCGTGCATCTAAAAGTGCTCCTATTATGCCATTTTAAAGGTTGCTAATATTGTTTTATGAAACTCCTAAAACAGGTTTACATGTAAGCAAGGTCAAAAAACACTTTAGTTTTCTCCAAAAATAGATTTAATTTTACCTAATTTTTAAATGATTCGTAAACGACTCATGCGAAGCAGTTCGAAGAATCAGTCTCTCTAAACCCCTCCTTCCCGTGAGCCCTCAGTGCTGTGATTGGTCAGATGGTGCAGTCCTTTATGATTGGTTTACCGTGTACAGCGTGTGATGGAAAAGGAAACACCCATTGCCATAACTGAATGACAGCCCTGGATACTTGTCAATACATAGAAAAGATGGCATCGATTTTACCATACCATTTCGAGCCGGAGTCTGAAGATGAAACGGCTGAAGTGGCTGATAGACAGGTTAGCACGGACTACCATGTAAAGTGCTCGCAATTTGCTTATTTAAGTGAACCGGGCACATCTCTGTGTTGTAAACTTAAACACTGTATAATGTATTAAGGTGGCATTCACACCGAACGCGGAAAGCGCTGCGCTGGCTGCTGGGTTCTGTGCAGCCCTTCAGAGCGCAGCAGCAAAAGTTCAACTCATATGAACATTGAGCGCGGCGTGCGCACCTTGCGCGCCAGCTGTGCACTCCGGTCAATGCAGAAACAAGCTGTCCTCACGTGGCGCAAGCAATTGAAATAAATGGGTTTCATAGCGCAGCGCTGTCCGCATTCGGTCTGAAAGCTGCTTTGTGCGCCATCCTCTATCATTATTCCAACTAATGAGACAGACAGTCAAGCTGCATTAATCACACATTTTTAGAATAAGTGGGCCCACGGTTGAACAACAGAACTACAGAAGCGTGATTTAGCCGGTTAGAAAGACATGTGCAGGGTTGTTACACAACATAACTTTTACAACTATACATTTTGAACAATAGCTAGGAAATACAATCTTTGTAGATTCATCTTTTGGAAGTGAATATAAAACAAATTTACTCACAGCTTAGGATAAAGTGTCTTCTCGACATGACGTAAACCACATGGAAATTTTACTGTTTGTGGGCGGACAAGTTGTTCGCGATGTAGAACGTGGGCGGACATTATGCAAATGTGTTACTTTGTGATGTGTGGCCATAACAGAAAAAGATTTGAATTCCTGACTAATCGTTCAGGCAATTGTGAGCCGACTCTTTTTTTTTTTTTTTTTTTTTTTGGATAGACAATAACTTTATTTATCGTGCACTGTCGGCTTCACAACTTTGCAGATAGTTTATGTTCACATACAGCTACATGACACACTACATGAAAGGTCATATTTGAAAAGGCATAATAAGAGCACTTTTAATGCAGCCTTCACGAATAAACTGTAATATTACATTGGTTGATAACCAATCTCTTGCTGACGATTCTGGAATTTCGGTCAAAGACGTTTATTTCACTGTTTCTAAAACATACAACATTTTGAATGATTGTTCATATACATAAATAGGCACTACTTTAACAACAAGACAATGTGATGTAGCTGTTGTTGTTGAAAAAAAAAAACTAATAAAGAATAGCACTAAACACAGCAATCATTGTCCCCTCCACCATGTTTAAAGTTTATGGCCTGCCTAACTCTGAAACTCGAGTATCAAAATAATCTCAGTGTTTTCCAGCAAATACAACTTGAGAGGCCACTCATGTCCAGTTTCTGATTAGGAAACTCGTATTTACAATAATTCCAAATACAAGAAAAGGCAGCATTAGTCTATTCCAATCTTCAAGATTTCAAAATGCTTCCAGCTTTCTAAAGCCAACGTCAAATTTTGTTTTGACAACATTTGTATTTAATCTAGTTTCATTTGGAATTTTACAGCACACAGCTTCACTGCCAGTTTACAAATAGTTTAAGTAAAAATAATTAAAGAAGAAGTCCACTTCCAGAACAATAATTTACAAATAATTTACTCACACCCTTATTATCAAAGATGTTCATGTCTTTCTGTCTTCAGTCGTAAAGAAATTATGGTATTTAAGGGAAACATTTCAGGATTTTTCTTCATATGATGGGCTTCAATTTTGCTCCCGATTTTGAACTTCCAAAATGTAGTTTAATTGCAGCTTCAAAAGGCTCTAAATGATCCCAGCCAAGGAAGAAGGGTCTTATCTATTTTTCGAAAAATAAAAATATGTATATTTTAAGCACAAAAGCTTGTGTAGCACAGGCTCTGAGATGCGCGTTCACGATACTACGTACTACTGAATCGCGTTGAAAGGTCACACGGAACTACAGACCCAGTGTTTACAAAGCGAACACGCAAAGACTAAGAAAGTGCAAGTAAGTCAAACGCTGTGTACAAACAAAAAGGTACAACAATGTCGGACGATTCTGAAGTTGTAGGAAAAAAAAAAGATGGAGTTACTCGCCATTCTCTTCCTTTTTGAGCCGGAGTACACAGACGATGAACTGATTCGTAGTAGTGATGGGAAGTTCGGATCATTTTACCGACTCTGACCTTTGAGTCTCGTTCAGCAAAATGAACAAATCTTTTTTCGAATAATTTTGCTAATTTTAGCAAAATATAATTAAAATGTTACCTGTTAGTTCCCTAACACATCTACTGCTTACACAAACATTGATCACACTACAAACAAGACAAAACTGGTTAACACTTTATTTTAATGGCCCCTATTGGACATTCTGTTGACAATAAGTAACATTGCATCTACATGTCAACTATAACTCTCATTAGAGTATTAGTAGACTGTCTGCTTAATATCTGCTAACTCTTTATTGTGATGGTCTCCCAACAGACATTCTACTGACTGTAAGTACCTTTGCAAGTACATGTCAACTTAATCTAACCCTAACCCTACAAATCTAGTAATACTCTACTAACACTCTAGTGTGAATTAGTAAATATGTAGGTGCAACGTTACTTATAGTCAACAGAATATGTTAAAGGGACCATCAAAATAAAGTGAAACCCAAAACTGTAATGCTATAAGAAACAGAAAAGATTAATTCATTGTTTACCTGGGTCTCACCTCACCTCACCTCTAATCTAACTGTCACGGCGTGTTGTGCAGGGAATGAGGAGTACTGACGAGGATGTCCAGTACATGCACATTTATTAAATAATCCATAATATAAAACAGGAACAGCAAGGAATCCACACGCACACAAAAGAAAGACAACGGAATGACAATAACAGAATGACTTACAAGAACCGACCACCAAACGTGAACTAAACCAAACTTATATACACAGACTAATCAGGGGGAGACGGGTGTGACAGATCAAACAGGGGACTTCTGGTGGCAAGATGAGGAGGTAGTCGCATTTCGTTTGCGCTCTCACTCATTTTCATTTTATTCGCATTAATAGGTTCAAGTATATGTTGAAAAGGGTTGACTTTATTTCTACTGATATCCCGCATCTATGATTAATCAATCTGTCAAAAAATGACAAGTAAAAACGTGAAAAAATCGATGACAAGACAGACGCCGCTTGACAGTCCCAACCTAAAGCAAGCTAATATGGAGGCCGCTGCTAACACCACAAGTAAGAGCCACGCCGAGCTATCGCTGACGCAAGAGGACAATACGCTTCTTCAGCTGGTTAGAACTGAACTGGTATCATCTCGCGGTCAAATGGCAGATGGCGAGCTTTCGCTCTGAGATTGGATTGATTGTCGAAACCTTCCGATCTAAAGTGAACACCAGAATGCATGCTCTGCAACTAGAGATCGCGGGGCAAATTCAGTCCATTCAGACTAAGCAAACTAATATGTCTGATACTATGGAGAAAATGGAAACAACGCTCAATTCTCACCATGACTCGCTCGAAACAATGGAAACCGCAGTTTCAACTTTGAAAGACCAAATACAGAAGTTGCAAGAGCAGCAACAGGACCTCGAGAATAGGAGTCGTCACCAAAACCTGCGGAAAATTGGCATACCTGAAGACGCGGAGAAAGGCCGGCCTACCGACTTCATGCCTGTTTTTTTTTTCAGAGGTGCTAGGTGAAGACTTGCCAGATCTTCAGTCAGTGGTGCTGTATCGCGCTCATCGTGCCTTCGGTATGAAACCTCGCGCTGGCGACAGGCCCAGAGCAATGATCGATCGTTTGCACTACTTCTCCAATAAGGACAAGATTCTCCAAGCCTCCAGGAAGCGCGGTGAGATTACATTTCGTGGCGCTCGAGTTCATATTTTTCCTGATATGAGTGCCGAACTGAGCCGCAAAAGAGCTGCCTGTGAAATTCAAGCTTAAGCAGGCTGGGATCTCTTACGGAATCCACCATCCGGCAGATTTACGGTTCACGTTTGAGAACACTAGACTTTCTTTTAAGTCACCGTCAGAGGCCGACGCTTACTTTGAGCAACACATCAAACCAAAAATGGATGCACGCGTCTCAGAATAATTTTTCAGGACGCTTCTGATGTCTTCTACTGTGTATATGGTACTATGCAGAGCATAAACTTTAACAGTATTTGTTCATTTTATGGGATTTTTTTTGCTTTTTTTTTGGACATATGCTCACTCTGTTGCGGGTTTTTTTTATTATTTATTTATTTTTTTCTCTCTCCTCTTTCCCTCTTTCTGGACAGCAGAGACATTTTCTGGTTAAAAAAGTAAAGGTTAGAAGAAAGAGAGAAAAAACTAAATGGCTTTATGAAGCTCTCTTTTCAACAAGAGAAAATGTGTGTGTTAAAGAACATTTCAAGATGCTGAGCGTTTGGAAGAAGTCCTATGAGTTTAGGAACGTTGAAGGTCAGTTACATGTGGGATGTTTTTTTTGTTCTTTTCTTGGGAGTGTTTTGGTGGGTGGGCTGGGGTCAGGGTGTTCGTTTGGTATTCAAATTTGTTCATGTTTATTTATGCTATTGTGTACAGTTGTTAGAAATATCTCAGGAGGACGCTGGCATCAGTTTTTCATCCATTAAACAATGCTGTAAACCTAGGACATAGCAGTTTACTTACAGTGAACTTTGTCAGTTGGAATGTGAAAGGGGTTAACCGTATCATTAAGCGAAATAAGATCCTTACCCATTTAAAGAGATTGGAAGCAAATATATAATTTCTTCAAGAAACTCATTTAATATCAGCTGACCATCATAAACTACAAAAATCTTGGGTGGGACAAATGTACCACTCAGATTTTCAGTCAAGATCCAGGGGAGCCGCAATTCTAATTAGTAAGAACACTCCGTTCTGTGTGAGCAATGTCCAAACTGATAGGGGGGAAGATTTGTAATAGTAACTGGTTCATTATATAATGTTCCCCTGATATTAGCCAATATCTATGCCCCTAACTGGGATGATGTGTCATTCATGAAAAATTTCTTAACCAGTTTTTCCAATTTAACTACTCATAAATTAATTCTAGGAGGAGACTTTAACTGTGCGCTCCACCCTACTCTGGATCGGTCTTCAAAAACGGCCTACAATATAACTAAATCCGCCTTGTTTATTAATACTTTTTTAGAGACCTATAAATTTTCCGATCCCTGGCGCTTTTTATATCTAAACCTTAAGCAGTTCTCTTTTTTTTTTTCCCAGTGCATTGTTCATATTCACGAATTGACCTCTGAACAGACAGAAAGACTTTTGCTTCAATCTTGCACTAAATTATATGAACATTCGGACAAATCTGGGAAAATTCTCGCTCAACAAATAAGACAATACTCAACCACAAATACTATAACATCTATTTGCAGGGATGATGGTAGGGTCACCAGGGATGAGTTAGAAATCAATTCAGTCTTTGAAAAATTCTATACAGCCCTGTATTCATCTGAAATGGACTACAATCCTTCAGAACTTGATTCTTTCTTTAATTCTATTCAAATGCCCCAAATCCCATCTCACGATAATGTAGAATTGGAGAAAATTATTAATTTAGAAGAACTTAATGTAGCTCTCTCAAACATGCAAAATTCAAAAGCTCCTGGGCCAGATGGCTTTACAGTAGAATTTTTTTAAATGTTTAAAGGGAAACTAATGCCTCTGCTACTTGCTGTACTTAAGGAATCATTCTCTACAGGCTGCCTTCCACACACATTTTATCAAGCGACAATTTCTGTTTTACCTAAAAAAGGGAAAGACCTTCTGAACTGTGGCTCATTACAGCCTATGTCTTATAAAATATTGGCAAAGGTTCTGGCCCGAAGACTGGAGAATGTCCTCCTTTCTATCTTAGCCCCAAATCAGACTGGCTTCATTAAAAAAGCTTTTCTTTTTTAAATATACACAGAGTATTTGATATTATTTATTCTCCTGAGTCAAACAAACATTCACCAGAAATTTTAATATCTCTAGATGCTGAAAAAGCCTTTGACAGAGTGGAATGGAGCTATCTCTTCTACTGTCTAGAGAGATTTGGTGTGGGTCCAAATTTTTGGACTTGGGTACAACTCTTATATGCTTCTCCCTTCTCTTCTGTTATTACAAACAATACTAGTTCACAGTATTTTCCATTGCATAGGGGAACTAGACAGGGTTGCCCTCTGTCCCCCTTATTATTTGCAGTGGCAATCGAACCTCTAGCCATTTTGCAGAGGTCAACCTCAGATATCCAGGGTATATTTAGGGGGGACAGGGAGCACAAACTGTCACTCTATGCAGATGACCTGCTTTTATTTGTCACAGATCCTCAAAATTCTCTCCCTCATGTTATGACTGCACTAGAGCGTTTCAGTCATATTTCCGGATACAAACTCAACCTCTCTAAGAGTGAGTTATTTCCCATAAATCGTGCTGCACGAAATACTTCTTTTTCTCCCTATCCATTTGCAGTAGCCCCTGATAAATTTACATATTTAGGCGTGGTTGTCTCAAGAAATATTTCTGAGCTGTTTAAGCTCAACTTTACTCCCCTCTTAGAACAAACTAGGATATCACTTGAAAAATGGTCTAAGCTTCCCAACTCTCTGATTGGTAGGATCAATTTAATTAAAATGATTATGCTCCCTAAATTTTAATATTTCTTTCAAACAATACCTTTACATTAAGAATTCTTTTTTTGCGTATTTAAATAAGATAATCTCGTTTTATCTTTGGAATAAGAAACCTCCCAGAATTTGTTTAAATATTTTGTAAAAACCCAAAGAACAAGGTGGGATGGCCCTCCCAAATTTCTAATTTTATTATTGGGCTTGTAATTTAAGAGCTCTGACTTATTGGCAAGATTCACATTACATAACACACGTACCGGATTGGGTCCATATAGAAGCCTCAGCCTGCCTTCCTTCCTCACTTTCAGCTCTTCTATTTTTACCCTTACCGATGGGTCTAGATTCCCATATGTTGCACCCAATGGTATGGAATTCTGTTCAGATTTGGGCCCAAATTCGCAGGCATTTCGGATGGCAGAGAGGCTCAATTTATGCTCCAGTTGCCAGAAATCATTTTTCTCAGCCTCTGAATGACCAGACATTCCTGCTATGGCAAGGAAAAGGTATTTTAACATTTAAGGATCTTTTTTCCGATGGTTGCTTCTCGTCTTTTGCCCAATTAGAATCTCAATTTAAAATACCTAAAGCCCACTTTTTCAGATACCTGCAGGTGCGGGATTTTACACGCAAGAATTTTTCCTCTTTTCCTTCCCTTCCTGAACAAAACCCTATAGATCAACTTTTTCCTGATGATCCAGAACAAAGAGGAACCATTTCTGACTTATATACAAAACTTTTATCTATATCATCCACTTCGGTATCTGCACCAAAAGATTCCTGGCAACTGGACCTTAATATTTGCCTGACAGTTGAGGAATGGAATGAGGCCATATATAGAATTCATGGATCTTCTATTTGTGCTAGACACAGCCTTATTCAATTTAAAGTGGTACATAGACTTCATCTTTCTAAGGCCAAGCTAGCAAAGATGTATCATTCTGTTGACCCCACCTGTACAAGATGTAAGCAAGCCCCCGCTACATTAGCCTATATGTTTTGGTTATGCCCTAGTCTGTCTGTTTTTTGGTCTCATATTTTTTTTATCTTATTCTAGAATATTTTGTAAAGATATTTGTGCCAATCCCTTGACTGCTATCTTTGGTATTGTATATGAAAATAACACTTTCACAAAAAGTGAATTGGACTGCATTGCCTTTACCTCTCTTTTGGCTAGGCGCTTGATTTTAATTAATTGGAAACAGTCATTTCCCCCTGCTTTTAAACAGTGGGCCAAAGATGTTTTAGAATTTCTGAGTCTGGAAAAAATAAGACTTAACTTAAGGGGTCTGGATCTAAGTTCACTGTCATATGGCATCCTTTCATAAAATTATCTTCAAAACCAAGTATAACTGTGAATGGACAAACTGATGTTGATGTTGTCAGGTTTTCCTCTACATATCCTCTACGAATCTGGTCGGTGTTCTGCGGACCACTCACCACCAGATGTCACCCTCACTCTACTTACACACACACACAGTCTGTTGCATTCCACCCCGGACTTCATTACCCATCAGCCACCACTCGTGTCACCCGCGTCCAATCAGAGACTGTATAAAAGCCCCGGACCTCCCCAGTGCACTTCACGGATTGTTGTGATTGTTAGTATTGTTGTATTCCCATTGTTAATGTTTTCCTCGCCCATATAATAAAAGCTCGCAAATGGATCCGCTCGCCTCTCGTCGTTCACTCTTCGTAACATATACACAATGTAAAAGCACAATGTCTGTACGCAAGCTGTTGTTAGTTGTGTTGACATGTGAATGTATGTTATTATTTAAATAAACACAGAAAAAAAAAAATGTAAGCACCACAGATGTTTACAACACTAAAAAAAAAAAAAAAAAAAAAA
>JAHKKF010510329.1:0-14239 GCA_019740295.1 Labeo calbasu | reverse complement strand
CATACTCAGTACACAGACGATGAACTTACACGTGATTCGTAGTAGTGATGGGAAGTTCGGATCATTTTACCGACTCGGACCTTTGAGACTCGTTCAGCAAAATGAACAAATCTTTTTTTGAGTCATTTCATTCATTTTAGCAAAATATAATTAAAATGTTACATGTTACTTCCCTAACACATCTACTGCTTACACAAACGTTGATCACACTACAAACAAGACAAAACTATAATGCTATAAGAAACCGAAAAGATTAAAGAGTCACAAATGAAAGAATTGTTCAAGAACGACCCATCACTAATTCGTGGCATCGTGGACGCACATCCCAGAGCCTGTGCTACATGAGCTTTTGTGCTTAAAAAGTATACAAATTTTTATTTTTGGAAAAAAAAAAAAAAAAAATGATCGATTGTTTTGCTAGATAAGACTCTTCTTCCTCAGCTGGGATCGTTTAGAGCCTTTGAAGCTGCATTTAAACTACATTTTGGAAGTTCAAAATTGGGGCACCATTGAAGTCCATTATATGGAGAAAAATCCTGAAATGTTTCCTCAAAAATCATAATTTCTTTTCGACTGAGGACAGAAAGACATGAACATCTTGGATGACAAGGGGGTGAGTACATCATTTGTGAATTGTTGTTCTGGAAGTGGACTTCTCCTTTAATCAAACAATGAAAGAAACGAAAAAATACAGTTAAAGAAAATTACACAGAAAAAGAAAATTAACAAACATAACCATGAAAAATAATCAAAGCCTGTGTGTATGTTCTGTCTTCTCTGTAGGGATCTTTTTAATGCTGCATTCTTATCATGCTGGTCAGAGCTCAGTGAAGATCAGCAGGATGAACTGATACGCAGTATTGAGCTTGCTCTGACTTCTCAGGATATCGCTGAGGTCACACAGACGCTGCTTAATCTCGCCGAATTCATGGAGCACAGCGATAAGGTCAGTAATGAAGTTCATAGACGTTTGACGTAATGTCAGGTCAATAATCAGGTAAGTACAAAATTTTCTCCAGTTCTATATCTGTATTCTATCCAGAGAGGTCATGAATGTTAATAAATGTACATAATTTCTATTTTACGGCATGAGTAAACCTGAATGGAGCGCTATAGTTCTATATACTCTTCTCCTGCGCGCTTGGACGATCAAATTTCTTTCCATAATTTGTATGATCTCATTGTGTTAAAGTCCAAATGAATGGTGCATTTGTTCCGTTTTATCCCAGCACAATAAATAGAGCTCACACCCTTCAGTGGTGACATAGCAAATGGCCAGTTAAGTTAGAGAGCTGTGAAGTGAAGAGTTTACACAGTAAGGGTCTGTTACATAAACAATTTTTGGGCTAGATGCTCTGTTCTGGCCGGTTTAATGTGCTAATCCATTCAGTTCTTCTCTTCTAGATCTAAAGTCTATCTGTTTGTTTTTTTCTACTTAGGGTCCACTTCCCTTGAGAGATGACAATGGAATTGTTCTGCTGGGGGAGAGAGCTGCTAAATGTCGGGCCTACGCCAAGGCCCTGCACTACAAGGAACTTGAGTTTCAAAAGGGCCCATCACCACTCATTTTAGAATCCCTCATCAGGTAGGAATCAGAAAAAGCTTCTGAAGGCAGCCGTGCAGATATAGTTTAGACATGGCAAGAAAGGGCTTTTGTCTCCAAAGCTGGATTTTCTCTTGAGGTTATGTCACCCCAAAGTCCTGAAAATTCAGCAAAAACCAAATTATGCACTTGGTCCTCAATTTTTAACCACGCTCATCTGCATGCTGTATATTTACACTGTTTATAAGTATGCACTCAACATATTTTGCAATTTTAAAAGTTTAAGCACCAAACCATGATGTGTCTCAGGTTTCCTCCAATGTTCCTGCGTTGATTGCTTGTTTTGGGACTTCTTCAGGTTTCATTTTAAATGTGGTCTGTGAATTACTGGAAGGTGCTTTGGGATTTGAATTTCCCCATAACGGCGTAGGTGTAATGTCCTTCACAGAGACGTTTTCTGGTGTGTCTGTTGAAAGTTTAAATAAACAAATATTTCATCTGATATAGCTGTTCAAGAATAGAAATAAGTGATAAAAGATGCTTAGTGATGCATCATTTATTGATTTGTCCTGAATGAGTTTTCCTTGATGTTTTAGGGTGTTTTCACACTTGGTCCTTTTCAGGGGTCTGAACACGGTTCGCTTGTTTTTTGGCCCATATGTGAACACTCAAAACGATCTCAGACCCATCGGAAGCGAACCGAACCGAACCGAGACCATCTCGGGAGGTGGTCTGAGTACGGTTTGCTTTTGGCTAAAGGTGCGGTTCGCTAAAAACGTGCATTGTGAACACAAATCGACCCGGGGTCACTTTTTTCCATTCGCAAATTCCGATGTAGTTTGGTCATCAGATGTTTCAGTACAAATCAGCTGTTCATAATGACTGCTTGTTCTGGCAGATTGCTACAAATAATTCGCTCACAATTTACACATTTATTTTCATTTCAACCATTTTCAAACTGTGTAAGTGTGATGCGACTGTTCCAGGGGAACTAAACTACGCTCTCTTTAGCGTCTATTGTGTTTAAACTGTCAAAACACCCATAGTTTACATATACACAGTTGGTTTTGTCTCAATAGAACATAAATACCTGAGAAAGTAATTGCATGTGTATCAATATATTGATCTGTGCGTTACGGTAGCTCTAGTACAGCAGAGAATTACGATTAATAATATGCATTTTAATTTTTTCATTTAATTATTAAACTCCTTACTTAAATGCTGCTTTTAAGGGTAGGTCTACCTATAATGTACCTGAAAATTTTAAAGCTGTTTACTGTATTTTCTTTTATTTTATTTGTCCAATTTATTTATTTTTTCATCAATGCTTTTTCCGCGGGTCTTTAAAAAGCCTTAAATTTAATTGTATCAGATTTAAGGCCATAAAAAATACAATGGGGAAGAAAAGACAAGTATTGCCATATAGCGTAATGTGATTATTAAAATTAAAAAGGGTATGATTTTATTGGATAAATATGAGCACTGCACGTTTCAAAGTGAGGTGCCGCCCTGCTTTGTGTATTGCCGTTACCGGGGAAACCGTTATATTTATGAATTAGCGTTTTAAATCGGCCCTTTTTCTGGTTTAATATAATAAACATTAGATCAGCCAATAAACCACTAAACCATAAATATAATAATTGATACTTTTGACTCTTTTCTTAAAAAATGGTTCAAAGGCTGAAATGTGAAGTTTGTAATTTTATTATTTTTTTATTTTTGAAAACCTGTAGGCCTATATGAACTGTAACTCATGCTTTTTACAGTCATTTTACAGTTAATATGTTACTGTAGACATCGCCCTACCCCACTCATATGGCAATAATTGTATCTGTGCAGCTCTTAAAAAGGCTTAAATTTAAGCTTAAACATCCTGCAGAAACCATGTGTGCTGAAATAAACATGAAACAATTCAAAATAAATATTACAAAGGTGTACAAAACGTATATTTTTGTGCAAAAGATAAAAATATTCCAATGTTGGAGGCCATAATGTCAGCCATCAAACACTGAACTGGACTAGATCCAAAAAGCAACAGTCTGAACACAAAGAGATCTGAGACACCATTACTGCTTAAGTGGACCAAAAAAGGATCTGAGTCCTCTTTCAGGCACAACGACAGTGTGAACATGAAGAAATCTGGGTCCTTTTTCACTTGGTCCACCTCTTGGTCCACTTAAAGGGGTGTGGGTTCGGTTCTTTTAAAGAGGACCCAAGTGTGAAAACACCCTTAGACTGGGCATATGTATCGTAGATTTAAAAAAAAAAAAGAAAGAAATCCAGTGAAATTTCCTTTTATTTTCTCTGCCGGGCAAGTGTGCATTTGACAGCTGTATTAGAAACTAATTCTAATAGATCACCCCTTAGGATTTAATGTGAAATACAGTGACAAATTTAGCAAGGGTAATGATGTGTAGTTTGAAGAGTGTATAATTTATGGTGGCGCATGGCACTGGTGTTTCCTCCTCGTCTACTCCTCAGTGCTGTTTATAATGGCAAGGCTTTTGAACCGTGAACCGTCTTTACAGGGATACTCCACCCGAAATCTCAATTTTCATTTAATTCTGTGTCTCGCCCTAGTGTCTTAGTGACGTCTGCTCTCATCATTGTTTCCATTCACCTGTTTACTTTACACTGCGACCTTACGGAGTCCTAGATCTGTTTTTTTTTCTTCTTCAGCCTTTTAATTTGACTCCGTCCTCTTTTAATCTATTTTGTAGCTGGCTTGGCCCTCCCATGGAGCTGTTTTTAATTTCAGAGGACTTGAGGAGTGCTTAAAGTAAGATAATTTCAATGCATCCCAGCTGCCTCCGCCTCTTCAGTACTTCCCATCAGCACACTTAGTTAGCTGTGCACTTATTTTTCTACTTAAATTTGGGAAAAATTATGGTGGATTGCCTTTTGTTGATTTAGTGGTTAAAGAGATCTTTTTAGCCTAATGGCACACAATGTCTCAGGTCACATTCCTCGCTTTTTTAAAATCATTTTAGAGCTGTGACTTTAATTTGCTTGATTGAGTCAAGATGTTTTTTGGGAAGTTCTGATTACTCCAAAACATAAACAGTACTTGAAATTATTACTGAGAAAACATCTGCTACTTTAGTTAGAAGAGGTACTAATTGATTTGTCTTTGCGTTATCTACGAATGTAAACTGCATTTCAGAATGAAATCAGTAATCATCAGATCAGGTCTAGACAGGAGGCTCTGATTTGTAGACAAGAGACTTTTCATGTAACCTTTCGTAATGCGACTCGCATTTCGTATTGTACACATAAACGGTTAGGGAAATTACTGGTTCGTGGTCAAAAATAGTAAGTTCATGGTCAGAATAAATTACTTACATTGCCAGGGCAGAATGACTGGAGTATGTCATACAGCACCTAGGTGGTCATTACATGTCTCTGTGCTATTCCAGTGTTATGAAAGTGCATGTTTTTGTTGTCAAAAGAGCACATGTTGTATATTTATATGAAATGAATGCCTATTGATAGACGAACATTTGTTGGTGTTATTGGTTAAGTGGTCCAGGTAGATTCAGTATTGTTTTAATATTGTTTCTGTGGCCGTTGTTTAGAATGTGCATTTCTGCGTATGTCAGTGTTTGTCTGTGTTTGTTGCTGAATGTGGTCCACCTTTGTCAATATAATGAATCTCTAAATTAGTAATAAGCCCTTTTCTCATGAAACTTTAGCTAAACTTTGAAGACTGAGCCAGTCCTCGGGCCTGGTACTGATTGCGTTCTGTTTCTTGGGTCCTTGGTATTGTTTTGTCTTGTTTGTGTTTTGTCATTATAATAATCTTTTGTGTGTTAAAGAACAAAGAAGCTAAAAAAAGTTAGAGGAAAAAGTCTGATTTGTTTGTTTTCTGTGACTTGTGATGAGAGTTTATGTATTTTTGTGCTTGTTAGATGATAACAGTGTGATTACATAAGGTAGGATGTCATTTTTTGAATTTGCTTTCTGGGTTTTTCCTTAATAAATATACCTGCTAAATTAAGAAATACCTCATAAGGATCTGCAGTGACGTGAAGGTAAATAAACTGACAATTTCCATTTAAACTTTATTAATTATTACTAATTGTAATACGTGACTAATGGTTCCTTTTCAACTTTTGTGCCAGTAAATCATTTTATCCACTTTAAGTGCCCGTTTGCTGATTGTTTTGGTGCATTTTCTTTTTTCTGTGCGTGATGATGATGATGATCATCTTTTCTTACCGATTAAGTGTTAAATGGTTGAACAGTAATTATAGATTTAACAAACGCATAGTTTTCTGCTTGGCTGCTTGCGAGGGGACTCTTGAGTGACAAACCTCTAAGTGGTAGGGTCTTATGACATGAAGAACGGCTTTGGGAAACGAAGTGTGACAACCAGTTGGGCACAGGAAGTGCTCCAATGCACTGAAAGGTCATGTAAGGCCATACAGTTCCTGGAAGCATAACCTCACCTGGACCTCCCAGAATGCGCTAAGATTCTGCACTAGTTAAAATGATATGGAATATGCTCATGTTGATCTAGTTTTCAGGTGATAGTTTGATATTTATGGTTATTTGTCAATGAAACTTACTGGTCACTTTTTATTAGGGGCCAAGAACCGAAGGTGCGAAGGCACCTATTGTATCCATTAGAATTATTATTATTCTGCTTCTTCTTCTTCTTCTTCTGCTCTTGAGTCTATGGCAGCCCATAGAACCGCTTGCGAGAAAGTTGTGACATTTGGCACACTGATAGAGGACAGTCTCAACATTAACCATAGCAAATTTGGAGTCTCTAACTCAAACTCTCTAGCGCCACCACTTCTCCAAAGTTTCACTCGTTTATGCTAATAACTTTTGAACTGTAAGGCACAGAATGAAAATTCTCTGAATCCTTCGCTCATGCCGAGTCGAATGAAGTCCAAGATTCAAAAATTTTTGTTCGAAAAACCTTGTCCTAGCTGGTTTGTCTGATTTTCACCAAAATTGGCTCAGATCATCTTCAGACAATGCTGGCAAAAAGTTGATTAGTCAAACCGTTCTCGAATAACGTGCAAATGAATTCTACGAAAGCGTGCAAAAATGGTTGTGAGGCTATATCTCCGCAACGGTTTGACGTATTGAGACCAAACTTGGTTCGTGTTATAACAAGCATGACCTGAGACTACCTGCAGTGTTTCAGTGCAGTGCCACCTAGTGGTCCGGAGATGGCTATTTTTGCTTATAACTTCTGAATGGTTTGGCCCAAAATCACAAAACTGGTCTCTTTAGATTCAGTGCACATGCTGAGTTGAATCATACCCAAATTTCCAATGTCAGCCATTTTGGGTGTCGGCCATTTTGAATTTTGTCAAAAAATTCTATATTTTACAAAGGCGTATCGTTACGAAACTCAGTATGTCTTTGGCACCATGCCCTGACAGTACTCAAAAAGTTTGGGGGCTGCGCCACCTTGTGGTCAAAAGTTATAAACAAATTTTGAAAAATGCTAATAACTTTTGTTTACATTAGCCTATTGTAATGAAACTGGTCTTGAGATATTCCTTGGATCATGCCGAGAGCATTGATACCGGTTTATGCCAAAATTGGCCAAACTTCCTGTCCGCCATTTTGATTAATGTTGAAAACATACTTTTTCGAACTCCATCTAGACCGTTAGTCCGATTTTCACCAAATTTGACGTCAGACAATGCTGGTCTCAAAATATTCCTTGGGTCATGCTAAGAACATAGATACCAATTACGGCATAGTCAGTCAAACGTCCTGTCCACCATTTTGGTTTATGTTGAAAACCTACTTTTTCCTCCACAACCGTTGGGCTTTACCAAATTTTCACTTCAATTTTCACCAGAAATGAGTCAGATCATCTTCAGACACAAAGTTATGGATTTTGTGTTGATAGATAAAACCGTTTTCGTACAGCGCCACTTGATGCCAAAAGGACTCTGAGGCTGTATCTCTGTAAAGCTTTGATGTAATGACACCAAACTTTGTGTGTGTCATTGTCACCTCACACTGAACACGCCACATCAATTTGAAACCAGCGCCACCTTTTGGTCTAAAGTGATAAGCCAACAAATTATATTATTATTGGTTGTATTTATGAATTTTCAGCTATTTCAACTGATATCATCCTAAAATGGTTTTAATTACTCATTGTTGTAGTTGGTCTGTTGCTCCATGCCATGCTTAGCTCCTCATTCTGCCTCTTTTGTGCTTGGCCCCGCAATTGCTGCTTGCAGCTATATTTTGCTTTTGTGTTTGTCTGTTAGGGGTTTATGACCATGCTGTCCGCATAACCTGCCTGTGTGAATTGGTCTTGACCAAGAGCATATGAATTCTGAGATCAACAATGAAGGCAACAACTGCCTGATATAGTGATTAAGTGAATAGGGTGGTCGTTCTTGAAGGTCAAGAAAAGTGCTTCTAGTACTCTTAGGTGGAGGCAATTTCAGTGTGATTTTGGAAAGTTGTGTGTATCTTGTGTTTATTCATGTTTATCACTCCCACCAATTGCGACTACCTTTTTGTTGATTTTGTACCAAAACAGACACACATCATTTAGGTAAAGCAAAACGTAGTTTTTTTTAAAAATACAATTTATTAATCATCCAATATTTAACTTTTTACACAATTCATTTTACTGTACCAGTGATTTTGTCTGTCAAATTGTTTGTAATTGTACACGGAACATTTTGTGTGAATGGCTTACATCAGCTTGTTGTTTAGCCTTGTTGCTTTCAATGATCATGTGCATAAAATCCACTAGAAAAAGCTAAAGAAAATAAAATATTTAAGAGATAAATACCATGTATAAAATGCAATTTACAATCAAACATCGTTTCATCACATATTCAGTCCTAACATTCTGCTATACAAATGCATTCCCCCTGAAAAAAAGTTTGCCCAGTTTAAGCTGTAGATTATGTTGATCCATTGATGCCAAGGTTTAGTGGTGAGCAGGAACGTAAAGTTGGTTTTGGCCAAAGTCTTTATGGCACAAAGGTTTGTGGTCGGATCTTCATCTCCACCCGTTTCAGTGAATAGTTTGGTCCGTGCCATCCGTACCAAGAGATGCCATCTGTATTCTTGGTATGTGACCCATAGCGGTAAAACATACCATTTAGATTTGAGTCAGTGCAGCAGTTGTACCAGTATCCACCTGTGGAAGAAAGCCGGTAAGGTTAAGTCATAAGGATCATTACCACAGCAGATCTTGTGTGGTGGGTGTATGTTTTTACCTTGGCGGAGTTGTGCGCAATTGTCCACACACTTGTCATTGTCTTTGTTTTTAGTGCTGAAGTTGGTATTATTGTGGTAACGTAGAGAGTCGCCAGCGTTTCCACTGTAATTGGCAATGAAGAGCTTGTAGCTGTTCATCTCGTTGCTTACTGTAAAGAAGCCATATTCAGCGTAGCGTATCTCGCCCTCCCAGTCCTACCGGAATACAAAAAAGCATAAAGCATAAAGAATGGGTCATGTAAGAAAGCTCGCGTTAAGCGACGTGGACTAATGCATTAATATTCCTTAATGATTGTTACGCAGGATTAATTAGTCGAATTCCATTTTGGTTTCAGTTATGCGCCTAATACTTGCCTCCATCTCTATTCTCAGCACTGTGGGCTGTCTAGTCAGACGAAAGATGTTATCATTGCCGAGCCAGAAGTCACCACGGATTGCACCGAAACCGTTCTTGTACTGCTTCCAGTCGCGGTTGAAGCTTGTCAGACCAACCTTGCGTCTCTGAATGACGGTCCAGCCACCACCATTGTTCTCCATGTCGCAAAATACCTAAAGAAACCAAAAACATCTGGCGATCAATGGCAAATCTTCTCTCAAACTGAAGACCCTGCTTGTATGAAGACTAAGATTCAGACTTACATTTAGTTCAGGGGTTCCAAGGAAGTCATCTTTTGGTAGTTTATACTCTCCAGATATTTTGTAGTTCTTGTGATACAGGGATGCACAATCATAGATTGCATCTAAGGGAGAGAGAATTCTTGGTTTAGGGTCTCAAAAGCCACAAATGGGATCCACCAACACTCCTGCACTCCTGCTGACTTCAAGCTATGTGTGTCTGTGCAGCTAGCACATTCTTTCAAAGCCTCACTATTTTCATGGTTGGCAGTGGGAAAAAGGAAACACAGCATGACTAATGACTAATTGGGTATTAAACTACAGCTTTGTAACATGCTTCGTTGAACATCTTTTTTTGCTTTGATAGATTAATTGTCCAGTTAGTTTGGGGAATGCTCCATCGACCTTGTGGGTTCAGAGTAAGAATCACAAATTGCCTGCTGTGACTTGGCTACTGTTGTAAAGCCAGACATTCCTCCACATGCTAGCCTGTGTTATTACCTACTGATTACCTCTAAGTGCTACCCAGACGTTTCACAGCTCCTTGGGTACAGCTATGTTAATGGTTCCCTAAATTAAAACGTGTGCGTTTGAAGAATTCCATGTGCGTGCATTAAAACCTTCTGTTCGGGTGAAAACCGTATGTCTTGCTTTTTAGTGTATTTTGAAAAAAAGATATCTTCCAAGTAGAGGTTTCCTCTGTATTATGTCAGGCGATATGCAGTTTTACAAAAATACAGTTTCACGGGAAACGGTGCGCAAAGATTACATTTAGAAATAACCCAGGAAAAAATTCTGTATTTCTTGTGATTAACGCCTAAGAAACAAACATACAGCTAGAATAATCGCTGAAGCCATATATACATTAAATTTTCTTTTACCGTCAAGTGGGCTTTAGGATTAGATGGGCTACATTATCTCATGACTTAACAGGACTACCACTGACGCTGTGAGGTATGTCAACAGCCAGCATATGTGACCTGTGACCCTGCTGAGTGCGGGAAGTCGAGTAACACATGGTGTATGCTTGAAAATAAGCTTTTTGGGTGTCGAGACTCACCTGAAGTGCTCTGCTGTGGAGCAGATTGTGCAGCCTGCAGCTGCATGATTTCAATCTGATTGTAGATTTCTGAATACTTGCTCTCGGCCTCTGTGACCCTGGCCTCGTGCTGCTGGTTAAGCTTCTCCAGCTCCATCATCTGCCGCACGACCTTCATAAGATCGGACTCCTGCTTCCTGCTCATTTCTTCCAATATGCTGGTGAGACTGGCCACCTGAACCTTCAGAGAGCGCACCTCATCGCAGCATTGTGCTGGTTTTGCTGGTTTGGGTGTTGCCAAGCTCTTCTTGAAGGAACTCTGAGCCATCGCTTGACCTAGGACTAGCAGCACAACAGTCAAGGACGTAGCTGTCATCTTCTCGCTTTTCATTGTTATGTGTGGAGAAAGTTGGAGTGGGCTTGCTTTGAGGAAGATGCCGATCGATCCTGGCTGCTCTCTGGAATGCTTGTCGGATGACAAGAAGCGAGGAAATGAACGAAGAACTCTTTAGAATGAAGTTTAGATCGGTAGAGTATTTTCCGGGCAGGTTTCTCTTCTCTGCTCTTCAGAATCAGTTGCCTGCTCACACAGAGGGCCTGCCGCTTAAATATCTTTTCACGTGCGCTGTGCCCTCCCCTTTTGCTCAAGCCCACAGTCATTGACCCCCCCACCACCTACCACCACTAGGCCCTCCCCACCCTTTCCCCCTGGCGAAAATTTTTCCTCCTCCTCTTGTCTGGTCCCACCCGACAGCACGTGTGCCATGCACCTCACAATACTTCCATTTTGCACAAGCGGAATTTGTAAACAGAAGATTGCATGAAGACACTTTGTTCTGTGAAGGTCATACATCGTCTGATATTCTGCTCTTTTTTTTAAAGAAAACTGGTCCTCTTATTGAAGAAAAGGACTTGTGCCTTCTTAAATTCTTTTAATTTCTCAAAATCAGCTTGTAATCATTTGGAGTGAGTGGTTCTCAAACTTTTTTCACATGGTAGACCACTCCAGGACCACTTAACTCCCCAAATTACATCTTTTCATCAATCCTGTCTTGAACCACGAGCCATAATTTTGCTAAAATGTATAAAAGTCAAGTCCATTTTATTTGTATAGGGCTTTTGACAATGCCCATTGTTTCAAAGGAGCTTTACAGACAGTGATGTTAATGTTTATAATATCTTAAAATCTTTATGCTTTATTGAGCTTTCAATATAATGAACTGGATTACTACTTTATTTCAGAAACCCCTTATCCTAGAGTCAGTAAGGCAGTTAATGCATTAGTATTTGTTGACTGATTGATTAACTGGTTAATGAAATTACAGTCCTTTTTTTTTTTTTAAATGTAATATTTTTTTTGTTTATTAGCTAGTCATGGACCACTTGTAATCTTTGACTGACCACCAGTGGTCAATAGAAATAAAATATTGTAGCTTAGTTAAAATATAATCTTTTTTAAATGGAAAAAAATGTATTATATTGGGACTGAAGAGGATTTTTTGTAGCAAACAGTCATGCAGCTGTGAATTATGTGAATAGTGAATACATCACCCTGAGGCACAAGTGCATGTCATCGTTGCCGCACTAAAGTGATCGACAGATTCAGTAATTATAAATGAAGCTCTCTTTGTTCGCTTTCTATATACAGTATAACCTATTCAAAGTTTGAATAACTAGGATAAAAGCTGCTAGCTACAGTTTTTGGACTGACAGACATGTTTCAATCCTACTGGAAACTGCGATGATTGAAAGTGCCAAAGACAGGACAACAAATATATATATTATTGACTTTTTAAAGCAACATTTATTTATGTGTATATAAATAATTCCAACCATTTTTGCTGTGTTACCAAAATTGGTACCGACTACTGAAATTTTGGTATCGTGACAACACTAATGTCAGGTTTATGTTCCCTCTTCTTCAGACAACAAAAGAAAACAGATGTCAGGGAGCTAACTCTTAAAAAAAAACACTTATAGGCAAAACACGCTCTTGTAACAGTAATGATACTCTTAAGAGGGTGTCAGGAAGCTGTTTACTGCTGTGTGAGTCTGCAATTGTCTGGTTAGACTATGGAAAAAGTCAAATGATTTTTTTTATTTTTTTTTTTTAACATTGTTGTTTTTTACCCTTGTTTCACCAGTCTCATGCACTCTTTATGCACGGTGTCATCAGATTCATTGGAATCTGCATACTAGTGGTTGTTTTTTAAAAGAGAAGTACAGATTTGTTTTTGAATATATTTTATTAAAGAAAATATATTATTTGGGAATGTGCACTACAACTTAAAGGTGCTGTTAGCACAGCTGAAGTCAATGAGGATGTTGTCTGATTGCCATCAGCCACAACCAGGTGTCCAGATGTTTCTCACAAGTTTTGGGAGACTGTCGTGAGACCCCAAGTGTCTGCTAATTAACGTTCTTTAGCTCAGCTGAAATGTGTTCAGGTTGATGAGCAACATTTTTATCCCAAAGTCCTAAAGCTATCAGACTATCTGTCTCTGAAGTGCACAAACAAAGTTTATTTTTACAGAACCCGTTGTCCAGCACTTCTAATTGTTTGGCTACAGCTGTGTTCTTCAACAAAACTTGCTTTATTTTATTTTATTTTCATTTTTGTTTTCTAATGAAAACATTATCTGGCTGTATCCTGTAAAAACAAAGTACTGGAACATTCAATTTTTTTTAAAAAAACAACATGTTGTGGATGTTAACTGTTCACTATTTAACTGTTCACATCACAGTGGAACAGATGGCGCTAGAGATTCCCTTAACACCACACAGTTATTACCAAATGCATGACATAAACAGTCTGGAAGCGTTGACGTCATGATGCCTGTCACTGTGTCTTGCTTATTTCCAAACATCATGCAACAATTTATTTCCGCTGTCGCACATCTGTAAGTATTTTACCATGAAATGAATCAAGATTACTATCTTCACATCCTCAGCCAGACATGCGCTGGCTGACCTCAGCATTTCACTGTCATGTATGTTTGTATACTGACCCTAGGAGTGAGCTTTGTGCCAGTTCACAGTTGTCAAATGTTTGTGTTGACACCTCTTTATAGTTGGGGCTACTTATTTATTTATTTATTTATTTATTAAAAGATTTTGGTAATGTCTTTTTTGTCATCTTTTCTTTTAGAACACCAAACTCTCAAATTAATTAAACTTAACTCTCAGATTCTGTTTACATCTAGTAATGAAATCCATTGTGGGTAATTCATAAGTGGCTATATGCTGTATACTTCATTTCAAAAAAGCTTTACAAAAAGTTCTGCTGTGCTACAGTACTATATATAGGGCTGTGACGGTGGCAGATTTTTTCCACCGCGGTGGTAATGGACCAACTACTGTCGTGTTGATATATAATTTTGAAACATAACAAACGTGCGTGTTTATTTCAGCCTACAAAACACTAAAGTCAATATCAAAGAAATTCTACATTTAAATAAGAAAGTAGCCAAAATAAGAATGGTAAATATTAAACAAACATTTGTTGCATAAATTAAAAAAATTCATCAAAATTACCGGCCCAGAGCCCGAGTCTTCTCTCTCTCTTTCCCATTACACTGTTGCATCCATTAAAATAGCTCGGTTTTGTTTTTAATAGGAACGTGGTTATATTTCTTTTTGTTTCTTTATAAAGTTAATTTAGAAATGTGTTTGGAACATTTTTGTTTGTTAAATTAAGATTTTTGCCCTAACGAAATTAAGATTGTAACATCACGACCAAGCGGCCAGAGGCAGGCAGTGAGTTGATCACAGCCTACACTGTAAAAAACAATTTGTTGAATCAACTTAAAATAATTTGTAACCTG
>JAHKKF010510327.1:0-14339 GCA_019740295.1 Labeo calbasu | reverse complement strand
GGGGCATTTTTTCTCAGTCAATGTAAGTCTATGGGAAATATTTAATTTTTTGTACAAATTATTTATGGGAAAACTGTATGTCTGATCAGTCTAAAAAACATACAGCAACAAAGCTAAAATTAGAGCCCAACTTTCTGCCAAGTTTGGTGTTTGTGGCATTAAAGCCCTGGGACTAGTTAGAGATGAAGTCGGAATGGCTCTCCAAGCCAACATAATAATAATAATAATAATAATAATAATAATAATAATAATAATAATAATAAGTTAAAATAGAATAACAATATGTTGGCTCTCCAAGCCAACATAACAATAATAAGTTTAAATAGAATAACAATATGTTGGCTCTTCAAGCCAACATAATAATAAGTTTAAATAGAATAACAATATGTTGGCTCTCCAAGCCAACATAATTAAGTCATGTAGAAGAATAAAGTGTCTGTACAAGTGTATTCCACTAGAGGACAGTAAAACCCTCTCAAATACTTATGATGTGTGGAAAAACACATCGTAAAGTCACAAATTATTCGGCACATGACATAAAATGTGACACATTAACCTAAACGAACATACAAAAGTAAATGAAACAAAAGTTTAATGGCATTCATCACAGTTAATGTCAACAAGTAATTTTTTTTTTTCTCATCTTCATCGGTGTTTCCAGACATGTCAGATTCAAATTTACTCTTGATACAGATATAATCAAACACAGACATAATGGAATAAAAAAGGCATTTATGAAAGCATCATGTGAATGAACAGTAGTGACAGTGAGTAAAAGCTTCATTCATGACATTTGTAATGTGATACATAAGCTTTCCTATAAGCAACAAATAAGATGTCAACAAGAAAAACAATCATTAATCAGTGAAAAAAAAAAGGTTATTTGAAGGAGCTTGTCTGTAATCTTGTGTATGCAATCATTATTGATATTTCTTATTGAACCACACACATTGTCTGTCTTGCGAGTATTCCTGTGGCTTTAATTGCAAGTCGAACTGCCTCTCTACGACTGATTCCTAAGTTCTCTGCCTCCTTTATGGTGCTTTCTTTCTCCTCAGAAGTCACCACCATCTTCCCCATGTGTTTGGCTACATCTGCTATGTACACATCACTGAACAAAACATGCAGTGCTTCCTGTCGAAACTCCTCTGCTAAACTCCAATATATTGTCTGCCATTCTGTTGGAATGCCCTCTTTCTGCTTCTGTTTTAACTGCTCCACTTTCTCACGCATTTTCTGCTTCTGAATCTCCCGAATGCATTTCTCTGTTCCTTCAAACAGATCATTAGTAAAGTGGCCTCCATTTTCACTCACCATCTGCTCTATTTTACTGAGCAGATCTTTGAACTGTGGGTAACCAGCAGATTCATTGTCTAAACAGAAGAATCTGTTTCCACAGCTCTCTATGAGCTTCTTAAGATCTGGATCAGCATTCTGTAGAAACTCATCAATGGTTTTCTTTTGCTTCTCTAACTGATCTTTATGAGTGAAGAGGACCATGACATATTTTTCTATTTTTTCTCCAAACACTTCTTTAAGTTCCTTTATTGTATTTTTCTCCTCCTCAGTGAATCGACCCACTTTAATCACAATAATAAAAGCATGTGGTCCAGGAGATGCGTACATTATGCATTTCACTAATTCGGTAATGACTTCCTCTTTACCGAGTACATTGTCATAAAGTCCAGGAGTGTCGATCACTGAGATATTTTTGCCCATCCTGTCATTGGTTTCTGACTGACACTGTTTTGTTTGAGAGTTTGAGCTGATGGAGGATTTAAACACTCTTCTACCAACAATGGTGTTTCCTGCAGCACTTTTTCCAGCTCCAGTTTTTCCCAGAAGAACCAGCCTGATTTGGTTTGTCTTCTCAGGAATCTGAATTTCATCTGGATTTTCATCCATTGAACTTTCTCCTGAAACTACATCACAACAGTGTGATATTAAAATTCTCCAATATTTCCTAACTGCTCTTCTCTTTTAAGATCAGTTTTGCATTTATTTTTAAGGCACTTGCAGTTGTTCTTAAAGGAGAAGTCCACTCCCAGAACAACAATTCACAAATACTCAGCCCCTTGTCATCCAAGATGACAAGTTTGTCTTCAGTTTTAAAGAAATTTTGTTTTTTGAGGAAAGCATTTCAGGTTTTTTCTTCATATAATGGACTTCAATTGTGCCCCCGATTTTGAACTTCAAAAAAACAGTTTAAATGCAGCTTCAAAGGGCTCTTAATGATCCCAGCCGAGGAAGAAGGGTCTTATCTAGCGAAACGACTGGTCGTTTTTTTCGAAAAATAAAAATTTGTACACTTTTTAAGCATAAAAGCTCGCTTAGCACAAGCTCTTGGATGCGCGTCCACGGGTAGTTCTTGAACGATTTGTTCATTTTAAACAAATCCCTAATGTGATTCACGAAGAACGAGTCGTCTCGGAGAGTGATTCGTTCAGTCGTGCATGCGCAACATCCTATTAGGTTCTGTACTGGAATTAGTTCACCTGTTTCGAGTCTTCAGGTTTTTCGAGTCGTTCATTCATCTTATGGGGCTGTCACGTGATGCTGATTTTGCTCAAATTAACGAAATGACTCAAAAACAAGATTAGTTCATTTTGCTGAAATGACTCAAGGTCCCAGTCGGTAAAATGATCCGAACTCCCCATCACTACTACGAATCATGTCTAAGTTCATTGTCTGTGTACTCCGGCTAAAAAAGGTAGAGTATGGCAAAAAACTCCATCTTATTTTCTCCTACAACTTCAGAATCGTCCAACATATTGTACCTTTTTGTTTGTAAACAGCGTTTGACTTACTTGAACTTTCTTAGTCTTTGCCATTCGCTTTGTAAACACTGGGTCTGTAGATCTGCCTACATTTGGCGTGACCTTTCGACATGATTTAGTAGTACGTAACGTCGTGCCAGAACCTGTGCTCCACGAGCTTTTGTGCTTAAAAAGTATACACATTTTTATTTTCCGAAAAAAATTACAGATCGTTTCGCTAGACCCTTCTTCCTTGGCTGGGATCATTTAGAGCCATTTGAAGCTGCATTTAAACAACATTTTTGAAGTTCAAAATCGGGGGCACAATTGAAGTCCATTATATGAAAAAAAAAAAAAAAATCCTGAAATGCTTTCTTTAAAAAACATAATTTCTTTATGACTGAATACAGAAAGACATGAACATCTTTGATGACAAGGGGGTGAGTAAATTATTTGTGAACTGTTGTTCTGGAAGTGGACTTCTCCTTTAAAGGAGTAGTTCACTTCCAGAACAAAAATTAAATTAAATTAAATTAAAATTTTTGGCTGGGATCATGTAGAGCCATTTGAAGCCACATTTAAACTGCATTTTGGAAGATCCAACTCACAGGGACCATAGAAGTCCACTATATGGAGAAAAATAATGAAATGTTTCCCTCAAAAAAACATAATTTATTTACGACTGAAGAAAGAAAGACATAAACATCTTGGACGACAAGAGGGTGAGTAAATGATCTGTAATTTTTTGTTCTGGAAGTGGACTTCTCCTTTAACTAATTACAGCACAACAAATATCAGTGCTTTATATTTAATGAACATGTCAGCACATTATGTATTATTGCAATCATTTATAATAACAAAACAACTTACAATTTATTACAGTGTCCTTGCTGTCACTCCTCTTCATTTGTTCCATGCTAAATTTTCCACCATTTTCCTCCATCATTCCTTTAATCTTCTGCAGTAGTTCTTGTCTCTGATCATCTGATTTACTCCTGTTATTGAAACAGTGAAACTTTCCTCCACAATCAGTCACCAGCTGCTGAAGACCTGCATTGTTTTCATTTAGTAAATATTCATCAATGGTCTGTGGTTCATCCAGATACTCCAGTTCATCTCCACGTGTGAACAGAATAATGATGTATTTCTGAACTTTAGGACCAAATAAACACTTAATATAATCCAGGATCTCTTCTTCATTTTCCATAGGTTTCTCTAGAGGAACAGTGAGCAGAACTGAGCTGAGACCTGCTGAACATCGAGAGACCAGCTGTTTTTTCATCATCTCCAGCTGCTCTTTATTCAGATCTGGATCCAGTAAATCTGGACAATCAATCACAGACACTTGCTTCTCTTCAACCTGTGTTGCTGCATCACAAACTTCAGATTCCTGCCTTTTAAGTTTAAACTTTCTTTCTCTCAGTATGGTGTTTCCTGATGAGCTTTTCCCAGAACCCTTTCTGCCCATCAGAAGAATCCGGATCACCGGATCATCTGGACTGGAGCTAATTTCTGACATCTCTGAAAGAGACAGAAAATATGGAGTAAGATTGTGTAGAACAGAAAAATACTACTTCCACACAGTGGTCTCCAAAGGTCTGTAAACATTGGTTTAAAAAAAAGGTATGCCTCTGTTCATCAAGGTTGCATTTAAATGAACAGGAATAATTATGTGATTATTGATGACAATTATTATTACTGTTTGAAATAATTATTTAAACTCGTTTCTAGCCACAACATTGCTGAAATAGATCCGGCGAAGGCATTTCGAGGGGTGGGTAGGTTTATTTAGAAATTAAAGTGATTTCTCTATTTTATCCATTCAAAGGATTACGAAAGCGATTCCAGTTCTGCACATAAACGTAACGCAATGTAGACTAAAAACGTAGCAGAATATTGTCTGTGGTTCGCTGCGCAATACCTTTAGTGTTTGGCCATAATACCTGCAGACTGCAGCCAACAGAAATTCTTCTCTATCGAGTATTTATATCGAGTATTTATTCTGGTCTTACCTGCTTGTCTGAAGTTGTTTTAATAATGAATAGGAGCATATTGAGTTCAGTCTTTATCATCTTAATCCGTTGTGCCACATTATGCCACGTTTTGCGAAGGAAAACACTATATAGCCTACATATGCATTATATTAATAAACTGTATATCGAATTTGATCTTTTAATTGCATCTTAATACATTAAGCCATATCAAGTGTTAAAGGTTTTCTACGGGAGTAAAAAGCTTAACCAGACACTTTGTGCATTGCGTTCATATTCTGCTGTTCTGTGGCCACGGATTTGCGGGTCATGTCTTTATCACATTACTTGCAGGATGTGTAGGATTAGTTTTAATCGTTTAACCAACACAGCGTCTTGTCTCCATTGGCAACACGCACGATTTGTGTGGATTGCAAGTGTGGTTGCAGGTAGAGAGTACAGGTGGCCATTGCGAGTGACATTGTAATTTAGTTTCTTTTTTCTTGTCTTCACCAATGGCTACTGTTGTAAAATGTTGAGAGATTCAATAAAAAAATAAAAAAATAAATAAATACATAAAATAAGGTAAAAAAAATAATAAAATAAAATAGACTGCAAATGACGTCACTTGTGGAAGTGCAGGCGTCTGAGAGTGCAGATCTATAGCCTCACAATGCTGTTTCGTTTATGAATAATCTACTTTTTTGAATTGATTGAATTAATTATTCCGTCACAAAGACTTTGACTTGCTGCCACCTACTGGCGGTTTCAGTTTCATTTTAAAACATAAACTGAGCCATTTAAGTCGTTTAATATTTCTATATTCAAAACTTTATATTTAAAACATTCATCTCATAGCATTGTTGTTATAAAATGCATTAATTCCACCTCTGAATCTTGTCAAAAATCTGTAAATATTCCTTAATTTTGGCCATTTCCTTTCCACCACCATATGGAACTGTAATGTGGTCAACAGCTACAGACCTGATACCTCAGTACAGTATAGTGTATTTATATAAATTACTAATTAACCCATCTCCGGCGAGACTTCCGCGTTTAGAAATAAAGTACAAAGGTGAATTTCCCCAGATAATACTACTACATTTCAGATGCGCGTATTAATCATTATTGATCTAATCATTCAAACGGGTTTGCAAAAATGCCTGAATTTATGTTTAGGTTATGTTAGGTTAGATCCTTATTGTCATTTAAATTGTGAATATACAACGGAATTCTATTTAAGCAATCCGATTTGCAGCATTAAAAAGAAAAGAAAAATAATTTTTACATTTCAAATTTAATTACAGTTGCGGATTCAGTCTGATCTCGTTGGCTGAAACGGGAAAGGCTACTTTATAAAACAAGAAAAAAATGTGGGGTTAAGTGGATATACCTACAATCCACCATATTAAACAAAATTAACAAATCTGTTATCGTTTGTCAGCGATGAAGCAGCTCTTTGCTGCGTGTGCCGCTTTATCCAAACGTTAACTACAATTCAAATAACTGCTAAAAGCCAAATATTCACACCCATCTAAACTAAACTTTCCTCGATGCAGACGCTCTTACCAGGCGGTGGTTCAGGTCCCGTCGCCATCTTCACTGTATTTGACAGGTCAAAAGTCCATGAAAATACTTGAGCTTGCTGTTTTCTAAAATGAGTACAGTTTACAAACCCAAGTCAACAGATTGGGAAAGCGTGCGCATGCACGGCCTATGAATTTGTGGGTACGGATTAAAATACAGAAGATACCCACTAAACATTGGACGTCGGACAGACGTGCAGATCATGTCTATATTGGGTCCGTCGGTCAGGGCACGTCACTACGACGTCCAATGTTTAGTGGGTACGTTTTACAAAATCTGGATTGGAAATACGCGGGTACGGTTTACTGATCCGTGGGCACGATTTGTTAAACCGATTACGGGCGGATTGGCCATCTGGCAATTCTGGCAAATGCCAGAGTGGCCGGACCAATTTCTTTAATGTGGGCCGGCAAAATGAATTATAGTAGATGTCCTATTTATTTGGCCATAGATAGGCTACAGTAAAAAATAATAATATTCTTAAAATATTGGTTTTCTGTAAAAACTATATAAAATTGTAATTCATTTATTTAGGATTTATTTTTGTCATGATTTATTTGTAATATATTTATTATATTCAGCATTATTACTTCAGTCTTTAGTATCACATGGCTTCAGAAATTATTCTAATCTGGTGTTTTGTTGCTTTATTATTATCAGTTATTATTTGTGATCAATTATTACTACGGGGGCTTATTAATACTAAAAATTGTTTCTGTTCAATATTTCTATGGAAACTGAGATACTTTTACTTTTACTACGGATTATTTGATGAATACAAACGCTCAGCACCGCCGAGAATTCGCGCGATCGTTAAAACGAAACCAAAAGTAAAACGCGCTCGCATTCAAAAGCCATTTTAATACCCTGCGTTTAGAGAGCGGTTCCCCATTGCGCGCAAATTATAACATATCTAGGCTGTTATTTGTATGTAGGCTATAATAGTGTTTAATAGTTATTTATAATAGTAATAATATAATAGTTATTTGTGTTGTCTTTAGCTCTGTATCATGCTTGAAAAATTCGGTCTCTATTTTCACTTTGAATATTAAAGAGACTAGCCTAGCCTACTTTGATTACGGCTGCACTTATTGTTTACACTTATAACACTAGAAAGAACTGTGTTGTTTAGCCTATTTATTTTTATATACTGTTTTTATGTTCAATTTGTGAAAAAAAATTCAGTTAGGAGGTCAAACGTTCTATAAGCTCATAATTCATGTACAGTTCTAAGGTCTGAAGAGACTCACATGAATTCATACCTTTTACACTGCGTGAGTGTTGCTGTCTTTTACTGCATATGATAATTCATACTCAGAAAGTAGAACTGAAATGACATTTATTACAAGATAAGTTAAAACAATTAAAATGCACCTGCAGACCATACGGTCATGTATTTGGTCACTGAGATTTTTTTTTTAAATGTGTATAAATCTCGACATTGTCTCTGTGACGACCCTGAAGTTTCTCCAGATCCTATTGGGCAAAGTGTGGCAGTTTCCAGTTGGTCTTTCCTATGTTAATAGGTAGCATATATAAGAGTGTGTGTGTTAACTGGGAGAGGACTCTGTGGGGATGGAGTCTTAGGAGCGGGTTTTGGTTCAATATGTAACCGTTTGTTGCTTCTCTAACATTTGTTTTTCCTGTGCATTTCTTATAATATATAGATAAAGTTTTTGTTATATTTATTTTGTTTATTTCTTTATAATCCCTAGACTTATGTTTATTATCATTATTGACTTAGACTTACTATTATTAGTTTAATTCAATAAAATAATCTGCATTATATTTTTTAGTTTAACCCTTTTTTTATGTTGCGGCTTCAAACGAGCGGGTCGTAACAGTCTCCTTCTTGTGAACTCGTGTCTCATCTTGTCTCTTGAATTAAATGTCAGCGTTAATGATAATCAAACAACGAAAGACAAGGAGAAAGTCACTTCCTGCTCTTGACAGAATAGCAATTGTAGCTTTTTAAAAGAATTTATGTAGTGAAAATTGTGCCCTACCATCACATTCACATCTATGCAACCAATAAATAAATACTAGAGCACAAAATTGTTTACAAGAGTACATATTTCTTCATTTGATTTAGTCACTTGATTCCGCTCATAAAATGCATCAGATTTTTGCATTTAAATTTAAAATGAACAAAATATTCTAATTGTGGTATATTAGTGCATTTACGCTATGTTCATTATGCGCATGCGCTGTGATTGTTCAGTGGCAGACTGAGGAAGTTAACAAACAGTAAAGACGGCATACCTGATAGCTCCGTGTCTCTCTGTCTTTTCTTCTATAGAAATACTACAGTGGCGACGAGGACATTGATTCCACAGCAAAGCAAAGTGATAGTAGTTCATGTGCAAGTAAGTTTGCAATACTACCGAAATTGTTCGCCAGTTTTTCAAACAACCAGACACTGAAAGTCCACAACGGGTCGCACAGCGTGATGGCGGAGATAAGTCAGGCCGCAGCTGCTGAAAAGCGGAAGAGACATCTAGTGGCCATCGCGAGTACTTCGTGAAGAAATTGCAAGTATAAGAAGACAGATACGAGAGAAAATAAATAATAAAAAAAAAATACTCTGAATTGCACGGAGGTGATAAACAACAAAAAGCGACAGCAACATGGCAATGATTGGCAAAGTTCCTGAATTTGAAAGTAAGAAAGAGGATTTTGAAACTTACTTAGAGCGATTTGAAAGATGGCTTGCAGCAAATGACATTGCAGCAGAAAAGAAAGCAGACGTGTTTCTGAGTGTCTTGGGTCCCGCAGAGTATGGACTACTGAAGAATTTGAGTCAACCAAGGAAAGTGACCAATCTGACATATAACGAAATGACTGAAACATTCTCGCTGCATTTTAAGCCAAAACCAATACTGATCGCTGAACGCTTCCGATTTTTTACAGACGATATCAAAAAGAAAGTGAAACATTAACAGACTATATTGTTGATTTGAAAAGACTTGCTAGCACATGTGAGTTTGGCCAGTTTCTCAAAGATGCACTGAGGGATGTCTGTGGTATGTCAGGCGAAGCTTACCGTAAACGTCTCTTATCTGAGAAAGATTTGACTTTCAAACAAGCCTGTGAAATTGCTCTTGGCTTGGAACTGGCATACAAAGATACAAAGGAGTTGACAGAACGTGCTGACCATGCTGGTGTTCACAGTGTTGCCAGCTATTCAAGGGGAAAACAGAAAGACAAACAGCAGAGAGGGTCTTCTCATTCAAGTTTTACTGCATCAAGTAGATCAGCACAGAGCTCTTTAGCTCGACAAAAAGTGACATGCCATCGTTGTGGTAGAGAGGGTCATCAGCCACAGGAATGTCATTTCCGCACTGCAGTATGTCATGCATGTGGTAAAACAGGCCATTTGAAAAAGGTCTGCAAAAGCAGTAAACGAGTTGGTAAAACCCAGTTAGTGACAGCTACAACTACAGAATCAAGTGATTCCAAGGATGCATTTGAACTTTTCACAGTTTACACTGCTCAAGGACAGAAAGATGGACTATTTCTGCAATTGGACCTCTCAGGGAATACAGTAACCATGCAAATTGACACCGGTGCTTCTGTATCTCTAATTCCAGAATCGGTAACTTGCAAAGTGTGCTTTTCTCCAAGATTCAGTGGAATACTTGGGCTACAGGATAGATGAGCACGGTCTACATCCTACGGAAGACAAAGTTGAAGCGATCATTAATGCACCAGCTCCACGGAATGTCTCAGAATTAAGGTCCTTCTTAGGATTACTTAATTATTATGGAAAGTTTGTGGCCAATCTTTCAACATTACTGCATCCTTTTGCAAGCAGACACCAAATGGAATTAGTCACCAAGTTGTGAAGAGGCATTTAAAGCTTGCAAACAACAGCTGCTGAACAGTAAATGTCTTGCACATTATGATCCAGGAAAACCTCTCCAACTTGCCTGTGACGCCTCTCCATACGGTGTGGGTGCAGTCATTTCACATATCCCACCTTCAGGAGAAGAGAAACCGATTGCATTCGCATCACGGACCCTGACATCGAGCGAGCGGAATTATGCTCAAATAGAAAAAGAAGCTTTGAGCATAATTGTTGGCGTAAAGAAATTCCATAAGTATCTATATGGAAGGAAGTTGGTGTTACTGACAGATCACAAACCACTTTTGGCTATATTTGGACCAATGTCCGCAGTTCCAACTCTGGCTGCATTAAGAATGCAACGGTGGGCGTTACTTCTCTTGGCATATGATTATGAGATACAGTACTGTCGTTCCTGTGACCATGCAAATGCAGACGCATTATCCCGTCTTCCATGCAAACATGGTCCTTCCGAGGAAGAGCATGAAGGAGTGTTTCTGATCTCTCATGTGGAGGAACTGCCAGTCTCGGCTAAAGACATTGCAGAAGAGACCAGACGTGACCCTATCCTGTCAAAGGTCTTGGATCTCACACTGACTGGGTGGCCTAAATTTGTACCTAATCCAAATCTCAAACCTTTTTATGAAAGGAAAGATTGTCCACAGACCAAGGATGTGTTCTATGGGGATCACGTGTGGTCATTCCACCTAAGTACAGGAGAAGTTTGCTCTCAGACTTACATGAGGGTCATCCAGGAGTCACTCGAATGAAAGCTCTGGCAAGAAGCTTCCTTTGGTGGCCTGGTTTAGATCATGAGATTCAGGCATTTGTCAGTCAGTGCTTATCATGTGAAACCACACTGAATAGACCCCCAACAGCCCCTCTCCATCCATGGCCATGGGCCACAGCCCCGTGGGAGAGAATACAGGTGGATTATGCGGAGATCAACAAGCAGCATTTCCTGGTGGTGATAGATGTCCATTCAAAATGGATTGAAGTCTTACCTACAAAGCTGACGACCGCTGAAAAGACTGCTAACCTTCTCAGGAATCTGTTCGCATCATATGGTCTGCCGAAAGTCCTTGTTTCAGACAACGGTCCTCAGTTTACTGCACCTGAGTTTGAACAATTCCTTAAGGGAAACGGAGTGCGCCATGTCCTGTCACCGCCATACCATCCGGCTTCAAATGGTGCAGCCGAAAGGGCTGTGCAAACCTTTAAAAAGGTATGGACTCGAATGCAGTCTCAGACAGCGGCTAGCCCGTTTCTTGTTCACATACAGTAATACTCCACACACAGTCACGGAATGCACACCAGCAGAGTTGTTCCTGAAACAGCAACCACGCACTCGTCTTTCATTACTCAAGCCAGATGTGTCGGATGTTGTATCCAAGCACCAGCTTCAACCGCAGAAAGTGCATGATAAGAAGTCAAAGTCACTCCGCACCTTCAGTTTGGGAGAGAGGGTGTTAGTGCGAGACTTCAGACATCCCAAGAAGCTCTGGATCCCAGGCATGATTCTGCAGCGCAGAGGCCCTTTGACTTACTGTGTACAAGTGGGACATCGACAAGTTAAAGTACATGTGGACCACATACTACCGTCAAGGTCTTCAGGACAGCAAAGTGAAGGGATCCGTGATGACCTCTTTGATGATCTGCCAGTTCAGAGAGCTGGAACATCTGATCCAGAAGTTCAATCTGATCAATCTTCTGAAGCACACCCTGAACGGTGTTATCCCAAAAGGCAAAGAAAGGCACCACAAAGACTTAATCTTTAGGTCTGAGTTACTAGCTAAAGACTGTTAAGGAAAACACATAAGTTCAAAGTTAATATCATGTTAATATTAAAGGATACATGTGTTCGAAGCTACACACAAATTAAGCTTCAAATCTAAGGAGGAAGGAATGTGGTATATTAGTGCACTGTGTTACGCTATGTTCATTATGCGCATGCGCTGTGATTGTTCAGTGGCAGACTGAGGAAGTTAACAAACAGTAAAGATAGCATACCTGATAGCTCCGTGTCTCTCTGTCTTTTCTTCTATAGAAATACTACACTAATGGCTGGCATACTCCCTGAATGTGCACCCACTACAACATGGGTGCTCAACCCTGTTCCTGGAGATCTAACTAATTAGGATCTGAAGGAGCACTTGATAATTGCAGACCGGTGTGTCTGATCAGTGATCAATTATTGTGTGTGTATGCCAGTTCACCTAACTTTTTGTGTGTGGACGGCACTAAATACATCTCTCCAGTAAAGCATAATTATTAAGTGGGGCCTCACAGAAAGAGCAGCCTAGGGCCACCTAACCACCTTAATCCACCCCTGGAATTCCAATCGAAAATATTTTCTCCCATTTTGTGTCCCCCCACTTCTCAAACCAAAGTTACATCCTTGTATAATATAATTAAGTATAAAAGTATAGTATATAAAAGTATTGTGCAGTCTCCTTATTGGTTAGTTTAGTGTATTTAAGGTTTGGTTGTGTTCTACCTAGTTTGTTCGGTGATTGTATTGTCTTCGTGCTAGTCGTTTTCGGTTTGTTTGGTTTTCCCCGCGTTCCTGTCTGTTCCTGCCTGCTCTGTGGATTTATTTAATAAAGTGTGTGCATTGGACTTTCTCGTCTGCTCCTCGTTCATCGCACACCACGACAGCACAAGTGTAGTATAATCAAGTATATATAATTAATTTTTTTTTTTTATATTACCCTAGACTGAATGGTAATGTATCACATTTTCCATAAAAAATATGAACCAGCACCAACTGCTTTAAAAACTAATAATAATCAGAAATGTTTTTTGAGCAGTAAATCAGAATGATTTGTGAAGGACCAAGTCAGTCAGATTTCAGTCAGTCCGGCCACTAGCTTACAATGTTTTATCCGTTTTAACACCCCATTTCTTAAAAACTGTTTTGATATAGTTTATAAACACATACACACATCATTCATTCTTCTCTTGATATCTTCCTGTAGAGTTTAGCAGGAATTTGTCTGAATTTTAAAAATTTAGAGAGTTTAACTTGATTTGTAATTTTCATTAAAATGAACATAATAGCTTGATCACTAATCACTTGAAATAATCACATCGCCTCTTTAACAAATTTCAATGCAAACACATAATTCTGAACTTAATGCACATTTAAAATCCAAATCTAGATCTTGAATGATCTTGTGGTAGTTGCGTAGGCTGTCAATGGAGGAACAGAAAGCTCTTAGATTTTATTAAACATCTGTTTATTTGTATGTTGACACAAGAGCAACACAAGGGCACGCAATTAATGACAGAATTTTCATTTTTAGGTAAACTAACCCTTTAATGGTTTGTAAAAGAAAATATGATTGATTCTGAGTACTCACAATATTAAAATATCCATCCCTCAAACAGGCACTCCAGTTTACATGAGTTTAGAGAATTCTAGTAACTTCATTAGGCAGTTGTTTATAGTATATAAGTGCACAGAGTGTGTAAAACACATTAGTGTTCTACAACATTTTAAACAGCAGTTTAAACAGTTTTATAAAAAAATTTAACAGGTTGCTGTCCTTCAGTAAGCATGTATATGTGATCATCATAGAGTTTCTCACTGAATTGCACACATCCTCTGGTTTAGTAGTTTCTTCAAAGCCTGGATTACAGCCTCCTCAAGACCACTGGCAGGCGTTATCGACACTCTCTTCAGAAAGAAAGCTACACCAATTACACAGATTTCAGCACCAATCAACTTCAGAGCATCACGTCGACACTCCTCTACTAAACGGCAGTATATTTTCGTCCATTCTGTTCGAGTGACTCGTTTGTGCTCCTGTTTGAACTGCTTCACTTTCTCATCCAGTTTCTGATTCTGAATCTCCTGAATGTGTTTCTCTGTTTCATAAAACATGTCATTGGCGAAGTGTGTCTCTCCATTTTCTCTTTCATTTTCTGTCACCATCATCTCTATTTTCCTGATCAGATCTTTGAACTGTGGGAAACTGGCAGAGTTGTTGTCCAGAGAGAAGTATCTGTTTCCACAACTGTGTATGAGCGACTGAAGATCTGAATCACTACCCTGTAGAAACTGCTCAATGGTTTTATCTTTCTTCTCTAATTCATCTTTGTGAGTGAAGAGGATCATGGTGTATTTTATTATCTGTTCTCCAAACACTTCTTTGAGTTTCTCTATTGTTTTCTTATTTT
>JAHKKF010510326.1:0-12861 GCA_019740295.1 Labeo calbasu | reverse complement strand
TCTCGACCCAGCCTGTACGACCATGTCTTTGTCTCGCGTTTTAAATAAAAGCTTGCATATGGATCCGCTCGCCTCTCGTCTCGTTCACTTCGTTACACTACTTATGAGTTTCTTTAGCAGGAGAAAATTGACAAAACATGGAGAGGGAAAAGAAATATGTTGCACACAATGCATGACAGTGAGTTAATAAGACGCTACACATTAGATTGTGCAGGGATCATGTTTGTGACTGATTTTATTAGAGATATACTAACATCTCAGACACAGCACAGTAATGTCATAGTACCAGAAATGGAAGTAATCACTACATTAATTACAATAAAATATTTGCCAACTAGAAAAATTGCAATGATTGATAAATGTCCAGCTTTTGGATATGTAGAGAATTATACATCCCCACAATTAATAAATCAACCGCTGCATGGGATACGTCTGATCCAGGATCTGAGTAATACAAAACTTACCCAAACATTGGGTTGTTACATTTGTCCCATGAGCTGGGTAACAAGATCTATGGCATTCTCTTACAAATCGGCTCAGGGCGAGAATGCTGTGGTTCTTCAAGCAGAAATCGCAGCTCTCCTGGGAAAGGGTGCGATAGAGCCTATCCCCTCAGCCAATATGAAGAAAGGGGTTTGTCAGCCCCTGCTTCATTGTACCCAGGAAAGGTGGTGGACTCATACCAATCTTAAAACTGAGTTTTTTTTTTTAATCGGGCCCTTTTCAAGCTCCTGTTCAAATGTTAACCCTTGAACACACATTCCTTTGTGTGTCAGGGTTCAAGGTTGGTTTGTGGCGTTGGACCTGAAGGACACGTATTGTCATGTCTTGATCCTTCCAAGACTCTGTCTTCGAGGTCGGGCTCATCAGTACAAGGTTCCCCCTGCGGCCCTTTCCTGTCACCCCGCACCTTCACAAAAGTCACGGAGGCTGCCCTTGTCCCCTCGGGGAAGTGGGCATATGCATTCTCGGTTACCTCGGTGACTGGCTGTCCTAGCACACTCACGAGGTTCGGTTTACACTCTCAGGGATGTGGTTCTCAACCATCTGGCTTGATTGGGACTTCAGGTCATCTGGGAAAAGAGTAAACTCTCCTCAGTACGGGGTTTCTCTTTTCTCTGTGTGGACTTGGTCACTGTTCTTCACGTCTTGCCCAAGACTGTGCATAGTCAGTGCTGTAATGCGTGAGAGCACTCAGATTCAGTACAGCGGCCCCCTTTCATGTACCAGGGCTTCTGGGACATATGGCCACGGTCACGCTGCTGGACCCGATGCATATGGAACCGCTGTAGCACTGACTTCATACCGAGTCCCGAGATGGGCGTGGCGCCCAGGCACACAACGGGTATGCAGCCGAGGGGTCCGGTTAGGCATTTAATTGCCTGGAGTTGTTGACAATGCTTTGGGCCCTGAATGGATTTCGGCCTTTGTTGAGGGCGAGCATGTGTCGGTCTGCACTGACAACACAGCGACTGTGGCGTACATCGACCACCAGCATGGTGTATGCTACTTTCGCATGTCACAACTCACTCGCCATCTCCTGCTCTGGAGCCAGCACAGACTTAAGCTTCTGTGTGCCACTCACTTTCCGAGGTTTCACTTTCAGGTTGGTTCCGAGGTGAGTGGAGGCTCCACCTGTCCGGCTGTTTTGGAGTCGATTCGGCCAGGCACAGGTAGATCTGTTGCCTCACCAGAATCCACTCATTGCCAGTGGTGGTACGGCCTGACTGAGGATTCCTTCGGTTCAGATCCATTGGCACTCCGACCGTGCAGCTTATTCCCCAGTGAGCCTTATTGCACAAACACGGTGCAATGTTGGAAAGGACTCAGAACAGATTCTCCTGGTAGCCCTGTTCGGCCCAACGGAACTTGATTCTCGGAGCTTGTGCTCCTACCATCGTTTCCTTCCTGACACATCCTCCTGAGAAGGAACCTCCTTCCTCAGGGGAAGGGCACAATCTGACACCCACGTCCAGATCTCTGGAACTTCCTTCTGTGGTCCCTGGACGTGACTAGGAAGCCTCCAGAAACCTTCCACCCGCAGTGGTAAGCACCTTATACAGGACTCAGCCCCCTCCACCAGGCGGTGGCATGTCCTGGAAATGGTGCAGGTGTTCTTCTTAAGGGTAGAACCCACGGAGTTGTGGCATCAAATCTGTGCTATGCATGCCTGGAATTCGGGCCGGTAAACTCTCACGTTGTTCTGAGAACTCGGCCTGAATACGTGCCCACGGTAACCACCACTTCCTTCACAGATCAGGTGGTGACCCTGCAAGCAATTCCTTTCCAGGACGATGACCCCAACCTGACCTTATTATGCCCGGTCCGTGTCCTACGCATTTACCTGGTACCTGGTGGGATCATGGATATTGTTGAAAAACAGCTGAAAGTATGGGGAAATTATGTAATGAGTTTCTACTATGATTTAGTTTAGAAATTTCCATATGAAAATTTACCTGATGAAAGTGTATTGCATAAGGTCATCTCCACAGCAACACTGTACCGTCGATATGCAATACAATGAAAAACTATAGATAACCGGTTTCCAGCTGCTCCCAGGATATAACGTATAAATATAACATCATAAAACAAACAACTACTATGCAAACATACACTTAACATAACACATAACACTTGTTATATGTAGTTACCGTGTAAGCGTAACATCTGTGGGTTGTAATTTAAAGTGATGCCTTGTTACCCTCTTGTTACCTGTAGTTACTGTGAAAATGTAACACTAAACAATTCTAGTCATGCTACAATATATATGTTTCAAAGTTATTAACATATGTATTACATAGTTAAATGCAAGGTCCAAAGACCTTAAGTTAACATAGAAATATTTTTTTCTTTCTAACAGTATTTTAACAGAATTTTTCTAAAAACAGAATAATAATAATAAAAAAAAAAAATTACAGCCATTTATACAAAGTACAAAGAACAGTAAAAACAAAACTGAAATAAATATTTGTTGTTGTTGTTTGTTTGTTTATGTTCTAAATGTATTTTAATAAGCATGCTGTTCATTTTTTTTTTTCAGCTGTGGGCAGGAGTCAATACATTTCTGGAGACCTTTTGTATGTACTTGCAAAGTTGCCCCTGCAGTATATGAGAGACCAGAAAAGTCCTCTCCCTCTGATGCAATGTTCACCTGTGATCACAGTTAGAGAAAAGGACATTGCAAAAAAAAAAATAAATAAATATATAAATAAATAATGCCAATTTTGCACAATGTAAAGAAGTGTTGCACAAAGCATATATTTAACCAAACATAAAAATAAAGACTTCTGTGAGGCATCTGTGTCCTCACAGAACTATATATGTACATATATATATATATATCCAACTCACCTTAACCCCTGGGTGTACCCTATACTTTATGAAAATTAAACATATTTATACTGTAGTTAAAAATAAATAAATAAATAAATAATTAAAATAAAACATTGTTACTATAATCCCTGCAGAGTTTAGCTCCAACCCTAATCAAACACACCTGAACCATCTCCTGCTCTGGAGCCAGCACAGACTCAAGCTTCTGTGTGCCACTCACATTCCAGGCGACAAGTTCACTCCGAGGTGAGTAGAGTCTCCACTCTCAGACGATCCAGCTGATTTGGAGTCGGTTTGGCCAGGCACAGGTAGTTCTGTTTGCCTCACCAGAATCTACTCATTGCTAGTGGTGGTACAGCCTGACCGAGGCCCCCCCTCGGTAGAGATGCATTGGCACACAGCTGACCGAGCGGCTTACGCAAGCACGCTTATCCCCCAGTGAGCCTTGTTGCACAGTCACTGTGCAGTGTTGGGAAGGATACAGAACAGATTCTTCTGGTAGCCCTGTTCGGCCCAACAGAACCTGGTTCTCGGAGCTCATGTTCCTATCATCAATCCCTTCCTGGCACATCCCTCTGAGAAAGAACCTCCTTCCTCAGGGGAAGGGCACAATCTGGCACCTACGCCCAGATCTCTGGAACCTCCTTCTAAGGTCCCTGGATGCAACCAAGAGGTCTCCAGAAACTTTCCACACGCAGTGGTAAGCACCTTATGCAGGATAGAGCCCCCTCCACTAGGCGGTGGTACGTCCTGGAAATGGCGCAGGTGTTCTTCCTAAGAGAAGAACCCACTGAGATGCGGCATCAAATCTGTGCTATCCCTCCTTCAAGGAGGCCTGGATAAGCACCTTTCTGCTTCTACACCCAAGATCCATGTGGCAGCTACCATGACTTGGTATAAGGCAGATCGGTGGAGCATGATTTGTTATCAGATTCCTTAGAGGCGCTCGGAGGTTGAACCCTCCCAGGCTGCACCATATCCCCTCTTGATCTGTCTGTGGCCTACAGTAAGATCCGTTGAGCCCCTTCAGTCAGTTGGTTTCTGTGCCCTCTCCATGGAGACGGCTTCCCTGACTGTGTTCACCTCTGTTAAAGAGTGGGAAATCTTTAAGCCCTCTCCATCAACGTTTCGTGCCTGGAATTCAGGCCGGTACACTCTCACATTGTTCTGAGAACCCAGGCCTGAATACGTGCCGAGGCTCCCGCCACTTTATAGAGCAGGTGGTGACCTTGCAAGCTATCCCTTTCCGAGAAAGGGATCCCAACCTGTCTGTTTTGCCCAGTCAGTACCCTACATATGATTCTGAACGTACCCGGAGGTCAGACGTTCTAAACAGCTCTTGTCTGTTTTGGTGGACAGCAGAAGGGGAACGCTGCAGGTTGGGCTACACCTAACACATTCGCCAGATTCCCTAATTTGCGAATGGAGCCAGTATCTTCCGGAGTCCTAATCGCAAGCTCCCAGACTCAGGAGATTGGTATGGTGTAGAGCTTGCTATAGTGCTTCCCCCTTAGGATGATTACGCTTCTTCAGTTCAGTAAGTCTCCCCAGGTGAACCGTGAACTACTCCTTCCATCATTCTAGCACATCTCACATAGCCAAGTTCGACGGAGGAACTTGCTATTAGGACCCAATAAAAGGTAGGTTGCCACATGTGAACTCTTGTATTGGGTTGGTGCTCCACATGTAGTGGCTCCTCATGCGACCACATGTGTGTATTTTCCACCTATATTCCCCTGAGATGCTGTGTTTCCCCCGAGACAGGCTCTGTCTCTAAGTTCTGAGTTTCGGTAGTCTCTCCTTATGTGGAGCCCACCTCAGAATCCTCCCTATGTAGCACTCCCTCTGTGAGTCCTTAGGTGGTTTTTCACATGTTACCTCCCCTTAGGGTAGGATGTGATCTCCGTGGTGGCTTCCCTCCCTCGGGAGGAACAGCCACCGTCCCAGCGTTCTTGCCAAGATTCTCAGCCATTTTCTACTGTTTTTTACTACGAGGAAAGGCTCTGGCTGAAGGACCTCTGCCTTATGGCAGCTCTCCAATAGAGAGCAGGTCAAGTTCTTGGGCGTTGGAAAAGTCACGAAGTGGTGAGGTTTACTCCACACGTTGGCCTGTTAATATCTGTGCCCTCTTTCACTTGTGATGCAGTCCAGCAGTTGTGGCGTGTTGTTATAGGGACCCCTAGTTGTCATACACTTGACACAGTGTCGGAGTGAACGACAGATAGGGAAAGTCTTGGTTACATATGGTAACCCTCTTTCCCTGATGGAGGGAACGGAGGCGTTGTGTCCCTCATGCCACAACTCCAGACTGCCTCTGAGTGGGTTGAGACGCTCTCGACTCCTCAGAACAGAACTAGTGAGCAGGCCTATTTATACCTGGATGTCCGGGGCGTGGCCAGCTGTGCAAATTCTGCACACCCAGTTTCATTGGCCTTTTCTCAAAGTTGCCAGAGGTGTTTGGGCTCCCAAGAGCAACCCCTAGTGTCTTACACTTGACCCAACGTCTCTGTTCCCTCCATCAGGGAAATAGGGTTACCATACGTAACCAAGACATTCTTTTTCTTTTCTTTTTCTTTTTAAACTACAGTATAAACAGGTATACCCAGGGGTGAAGGTGAGTTGGAGCCCATCAGAGTGGAGTTGAGTGACACCTGATTGTTTTACTACATTTTACTGTTTTATATTACTATTGTATTTAGTTTTACTATTAAGTTCTTGTTTGTTATTTTCCAGTTACCTGTGTATCATCTCAGAAATTTCGCTAGACTTTGTTCTATGCTGTCCTTCTATGTGACTGAAAGGCTTATTAATACCTTTGTTTTTTCTCTCATAGATTATTGCAATGCACTTCTTGTTGGGGTTCCTAAAACCACACTTGCTAAGTTGCAGTATGTGCAGAACTGCTAGGATCCTGACTGGTGCCAGGAAAAATGAGCACATTACACCAATTCTAAAGTCTTTGCACTGGCTTCCAGTCAGCTTCCGAGTAGATTTTAAAATCCTTATGCTTACATACAAGGCACTGAATGGTCTGGCCCCTCAAAATCTGTCTGCACTTTTAATCTCATATTCACCCAAGCGTCACTTACGATCATCACAAGCTGGTTTACTGGTAGTTCCACAGACACGGTTGCACTCTGTCGGGGACAGGGCTTTCTTTTCCTACAGTCCTAGGCTCCGGAACGCACTTCCTCCATAAATTAGAGATGCACAGAATTTAAGTATCTTTAAAACTTACTTAAAAACTCATTTTTTTAGGTTAGCTTTTTCTTAACTGTTTAGATTTTTATATCTTAGTTTGATTTTAATTGGTTATTATGTGTGTGTTGGATTCTTGTTTGTTTTATCATGTACAGCGCCTTGAGAAACTGCTTTGAAGGCGCTATATGAAAATAAAGTTATTATTATTATTATTATTATTATTATTATTATTATTATTATTATTATATGTTTTGTAGTCCTTTGTTATTTTATTATGTATTGCTTTATATATAGTTCTGTGAGGACACAGATTCCTCACAGAAGTCTTTATTTTTATATTTGGTTAAACATAAGCTTTGTACAACACTTCTTTACATTATGCAAAATTTACATGTATTATTTTTTTATTTTTATTTTTTGCAATGTCTTTTTCTCTAATTGTGATCACAGGTGAAAACTGCATCAGAGGGGGAGGACTTTTCTGTTGCCTCATATACTGCAGGGAAAACTTTGCAAGTATATGCAAAAAGATCTCCAGAAATTCGTAGACTCCTGCCCACAGCTGAAAGGAAAAATTGACAGCATGCCTATTAAAAATAAATTTAGAACATAACGTATTTGTTTGTTTGTTTTTACTGTTCTTTGTACTAAGTGGCTGTATTTTTTTTTCTTTCTGCATTCTGTTCTTGGAAAAAAATGTAAAATTTTGTTAAATAATAAAAAAATATATATATTTCTTTGCTACCTTAAGGTCTTTGAACCTTGCCTTTGACTATGTCATACAGTTCATTTTTAGTAACTTTGAAGAATATCTACTGTAGCATAACTAAAATTGTTTAATGCTACATTTACACAGTAACTACAGGTAACAAGAGGGTAACAAGGCATCACTTTAAGCTATAGCCCGCAGATGTTACACTTCCACTGTAATAACAAGAGTATATGTTTGCACAGTAGTTGTGTATTATGATGTTATATTTATATGTTATATCCTGGGAGCAGATGGAAACAGTTCATCTATAGTTTTTTTTTTTGTATTACACCTCAACGGTACAATGCTGCTCACATGACTTGCTGTGGAGATGACCATATGCAATACTCTTTCATCAGGTAAATTTTCATATGGAAATTTCTAAACCAAATCGTAGCAGAAACTCATTACATAATTTCCCCATACTTTCAGCTGTGTTGTTCAGTAATATCCATGATCCCACATAATGAAACACTAATAAATACTATAGCATATATACGTAAACTGTGGTAAAGTTTTATAAAGTTTGTGGTGGTTTTTAACTTTACTATAATTACTAACTTATACTACAGTATACTACAGTTTACTATTTGTATCAATGTCATGTAAAATAAATGTTGTAATAATACAACAAGTACCCAGTACACAGTGTAAAAATATACTGCATCATATATTTTTGTGTTATTACAATGAGGCAGCTTATTCTGAATCATACTATTGTTGCCTATCATAGTAAGTCATGCATACACTTAATCTTAGAATAGTTACACCTTACTTATGAAATACTAACAGTATAAATACTTTTAATTTTCCAGGCCATTACCCCCTTATCCCCCAAACGTTGCACATTGGTTTCATTTACCTACACATACGTTCAGCTGTAAGTTATGCTTATGACGGAAAATGTCCTTTTGTGTGTCATGCATACCACGTACTTTCAGAATAGGTGCCCTTTAGTTATGAAATACTTACAGTATAAATGCTTTATAATTTTGCAGGTTATTACCCCCTTATTCCCCAAACGTTGCGTATTGTTCCCTTATACCTACAAGTAGGTACTGTGGAGGTACTCTATAGTTACAAAAAGGTACGCTGTAAATTCTGTTTAATTACGTGGTACTTTGCGGGCTGTAATCTAAAGCATTACCGAATCAACCACAAATTAACCAAAGCATAAAATAGTTACAAACTACTATGTAGACTGTGTTGGAAAACCCCTGAGGTGCTTGACCATGCTTCAGTGTTTGATGCCTTGGGGGTGAGAATGTGTTACTCTTCCACTGGTTTCTGGTTTCAGTTTTTTCTGGTGGTTTGTGCTCAGTGTGGTTGCAGTTCTCATCTCAATCTCCGACTGTGTTTTCAGTAACAGGCTTTTTTTTTTTTTCACACAGCATAAATAGTTGCGCTACATGCAACTATAATATTAACCAAGACTACATTTTTTTTTCTCAGTCATGTTGCATTTGACGATATAACCATCTTTATATATTTGCTATAAAATGCTTATGTTTAGGTTTGGGGTAGGGTTAAGGTTTTTATTTATTTATTTTTCTTTTCTTTTTTCTTTTTTTTTTTTTTTGCTGTAAATACACAGCAATGCATATGTTCCAAATGATTCACTGCACCTAAATTGTTTCAGCATCGATCAAAACATTTTGTATATTTTCTACCTGTAAATGTTGTCTATCTTGCTAATACCTATGTATAACAATGAGACCAGGTGACCAATGACCTACAATTTTAACAATTACACTACATTTAAAGAGGTGCTGTCAACCTTAGTTCCTGTTTCCTTATTTGGTCATTTTCCGGTTCTTGTTTAGTTAATTGATTACTCCTCCACCTGTTCTTAATTGTCAAGTGTATTTGAGTTCCTGTTTTCTATGAGTTCATCATCCTGTCTACTTTGTTACTCGGTTGTTCCTAGCCTGCTCCTTAGTTTGTTTCCCCCCCATCGTTTATTTTATTAAAGTCTGTTAAAGTTTATTTTCTTTTGTCCTCCCTACAACACACCGTGACAGAAGACAGGACCTTAAAAAATGAACTGGGCTGAGGACTATCTCCTGGACATTCAGCAGGGGGGACGATTATTGGAGGAATATGTAGAGTTCCTGAGCACGTTCGACCAGGTGAGATGGATCGATCCCATGATCAATGCATGTTTCCGGATGGGACTAAAAGATGATTAATTGTTCCGAAATAATTGTGACTCCTGACGATTGCCACAGGCCCATAGCAGACTTTATTAATTATTTCCTCGATCCAAGTAATTCCGAGCTTTTTGTTGCTGTGGAGGATCCTAATCCTAACCCATCTGGAAGCATGTGTTTGCTTCGTCTCACCACAAGCCAGTTCCCTCCACATATGTCTCCAATGAACCCCTTCTCAGGCCAGAACAGATGGTCGCCTCACCCGAGTCCACGGCCAAGATGGAGGTAATGGACATTATGGATATGGCGCTCCCACTGGAGTTTACTGCCCCAATCCTCTCTCCTGCGTCTCCTAGATCTCCGCTGGTCCCGTCCAGCCCTCCTGCATCTCTGCTGCTCCTCCGAAGCTCCTCCCTCGTCTTCAGGCCAGAACAGATGGTCGCCTCGCCCGAGTCCACGGCCAAGATGGAGGTAATGGACATTATGGATATGGCGCTCCCACTGGAGTTTACTGCCCCAATCCTCTCTCCTGCGTCTCCTACATCTCCGCTGGTCCCGTCCAGCCCTCCTGCATCTCTGCTGGTCCTGTCCAGCCCTCCTTTATCTCCGCTGGTCCCGTCCAGCCCTCCTGTGCCTTGCTGGTCCCATCCAGCCCTCCAGTGCCCGTGCCTCCAGAGCGCCTTCCAGAGCCCGTTCCTCTTGAACTCTTCTGGACCTGTAGTACCCTAATTTCCCTCAAGAAATTTTTTTTGGGGGGGCGCATATACTTGAACTGCCTGCTCCGCCATGGCAAGCACAAGAACAAAGATTATGATGTAACAGGGTTGTGAGAAAATATGAGCGGAAAACTGTGGATACTTCAGGGTCAAAGCCCCCTCTAGAGCCACTAGCTGATGCAGATGAAAACTGTGCAAACAAAAGCCTGACAAAAGCTGTACAACCATGTCAGAGTTCTGGTCTAATTTTAGCAGTAATATCACCAATATATGCAGATTTAGGATCACTTCTATAAGGTCACCGAAGAGGAGGATGGTGATGAAGACTGAAATCCGACCTCTGTAGTGGTGCATATGACGAAAAGCCCAAATCAGAGCTAACAGACCTACGCAAACACTAGTGATGAAGAAGATGCATAGTCTGATGTCTGCACCTGATGAAACATAATTTTTATGAAAATCCATTTCATCTGTATACAGATATTGGTGGCAATGTCACAATCACTGTGGTCGTTTTGTCCTCTTTGGTCACTGAGTTGCTGAAAGACAAAAATCATTAAGGAGCGAGTGATTTTCTTTGTTGCATTTATACAAAATATTTCTATTAATTCTATGGTCTGTGTGAATCATCAACAATACTGTGATCAATCACATTATGCAAACATCATTGTTTTTACAGTATGCAATACTAGACAGCACTGGAGGAAAACGTTGATGCTTTAGCTGTGAACCTCTGCCTTAAAGTCCGGCAGAGAGTCTCTTCTATTCACAGTTGTGAAGAAAGAGAAAACAAACAAACAAAAAACAAAACAAAACCTGTTGTTCCCCTTCAGGAACTCGAGCTGGGTCTACAACGCAGTGTAAGCACGCTCTGAATCAGATGTGTAATCAGTCCAATAGAGAAGCGAGACGTCATAGGCGGGTGACGTCACAGACCAGGAAGCCTTAAAGCACATGCGCCGGAACCGGCATTCAGCTTCATTCATTCAGCGAAGCGCTCTGTGTGTGTGTGTTGTCGTGTCTGTTTTTCGGTGCTAGTTTGTACCACTTTTATTTTAGACACAATGTCCAAAGCAAAGAGTAAAACTGATAAAAGCAAGCCACATTACAAGCCGTGTGTTCCTCCCTGCTCTCGTTACATCCCGAGCGGGGATACACACAGCTTGCTTGGGAGCGGATCACGCAGAGTCGGCTCTCGACTGCCCGCACTGCGAGCGGCTTCCCCTGCGTGCTATCCACTCCCAGAAGGCTCTCTTTAAGGAGGGAGCCTTCACCAGCGTTCCTCATGGGTCTGGCCCCGCTTCTGCCGAGGCGGAGCAGCAGCTGCACCCGTGGGGTTCGCAGCTGGATCTGCTGGATGGAATGGAGACGGGTGACCCCCTATCTCCTTCCTCACCCGGTAGATCCGGGGCCAGTTCTCAGGGATCGGAAGCCCGCTCTGCGGTTACTTCCCCCCTGGGAACAGCCATCTGAGTGCGTTGAGGTGGCCCCACATTCGAGTTGTTGGAGGTGGTGACTCGTGCGGTAGTCAAGTTAAACATCGACTGGCCCGCCGAGAAACAAGCCGAACCGCAGCGAAGCAAACTAGATGAACGCTTCCTGCGTAATAGGCCACCTCCTTCACACCGAAGCCTGCAGTTTTTCCCCGATCTCCACACTGAGGTGTCGAGATCGTGGGGTAAACCATTCTCGACCCGTCTCTTTGTCCCCGCCTTTGACTATTATGGAAATGTGGCGGGGACTACAGAGTGCGGTTATAGAGCGATTCCTCGGGTAGAACAGACGCTTGCGAGCTATCTGTCTCCCGAAGCGGCGGCGTCTCTACAGGCTTTGGTCTTACCCTCCAAGCCGCTGCATACAACATCAGCGCTGGTGGGTAAGGGGTACTCGGCAGCGGGTCAGACTGGTGCTTGTCTGCACACCATGGCGGTGTTGCAAACATATTAGGCTGACTTGCTTAAAGAGCTTGACAAAGGCGACGAGATAAGACGGGATGACATCTCCGAACTTAGGAGAGTCGTTGATTTGTCTCTCCGCGCCACTAAAGAGACCGCCCGCGCCATTGGGCGGTCTATGGCAGCTATGGTGGCAGCGGAGAGACATCTCTGGTTGACCCTGTCTGATATGAAAGAGAAAGACAGGGTCTTCCTCCTCGACGCCCCGCTTGCACCTTCTGGCCTGTTCGGCGACGCCGTCAGTTCCGTCGTCGACAGGTACCAGGAGGCCCGTAAACAAGCGGCGGCGTTTCAGCGGTTTCTCCCTCGTTGCGCCCTAGCTCTTGGGGCTGCTGGGCGGGAGCAGCCAAATACCAGCTCCTCATACAGGGCAACACAAAAACAGAGCGTCGCCTCTCGAGCTCCTCCGCAGCGGGACTGAGACCAGCAGTGCTCGAAGTCGGGGGCTTCTAAGCTGAAGCCTGACCTGAGGGTCGTGCTTCAGGCGAAGAGGTCCTGCTGGGGAGGGGCGGGTTGCACCGCATTTCACGGTGTCCGTCTCTCCTCAGTGCCCTCAAGAGACCATTATGCGCACCCTGCCGGTGTTCCAGAACGCAGTGGTCTCCGGCAAGCCCATACCTCAGCCTCTTCCGCCCGGCAACGCAGCGGAGCTGGGGTGCTCGCCACCCCTGCGGGGGTCTCTAGAACAGTTAGTTCGGTCAGTTCCTGCCGGCGTGCCGTTACAGGGCACCGAGCTAGCAGTTCACACAAATCCA
>JAHKKF010510324.1:0-17121 GCA_019740295.1 Labeo calbasu | reverse complement strand
GTGGTTGCGTTTCAGTGTAAACGGTATAAAACAGAGATTTTTGAAAACGATAGCATGGCTGGCCACATTCGCTCTGCATATGTGTAAACAATATGTGTAACTTTTGTTACATTTACGCATATCGTTTACACTACTCTGCTGTTTTTCGAGACTCGAAAATGCTGCAGACCCTGTTTTAGTTTGAAAATTCCAGTGTTGTATTTCAGTGTAAACAGACTAAAATGAAGACTTTTGAAAATGATGGTGTGGCTGCCCACATTCGCTCTAATGTAAACGGGGCCTAAGGCTACGTTTACACTAGTGCATTTTCGTTTTAAAAAGCATAACTTTTGCTATGGTTATGCCTGTCGTTTACACTACTCCGGCATTTTCAAACCTCAAAAACGAGACTTTCAAAAACGCTGTAGACCCAGTTTTAGTTTGAAAACTCTGAGGTTGCGTTTCAGGCTGCATTTACATTAGTGCATTTCTGTTTTAACAGGCATAACTTTTGCTACGGTTACGTCTGTCGTTTACACTACTCCGGCGTTTTCAACCCTCGAAAACTGAGATTTTCGAAAACGCTGCAGACCCCATTTTAGTTAGAAAACTTTGGGGTTGCGTTTGAGTGTATTCGAACCAAAATGGAGATATTTGAAAACAATGGAATGGCAGCCCACATACACTCTGCATATCCTTTACGACCATGTAAACAATAACATCCTGATCATTATGAATAATCATGTGACATGCGTTTTCGGTTGTGTAGTGTGGACGGTGATCGTTTCTGAAACCCAGTGAAAACGCCAGAGTAGACAAGGATCGTTTTAATTTTAAAATGCCATTTTAAACCAAAAACACACTAGTGTAACAGGTCCCAAGGCTATGTTTACACTAGTGCATTTTTGTTTTAAAACGCATAATTTTTGTTACAGTCACACCTCTCATTTACACTACTGATTTTTGATCTTCGAAAACTGAGACTTATGAAAATGGTGCAGACTTCGTTTTAGTTCGAAAATGCCAGTGTTGTATTTCAGTGTAAATGAACTAACACGGAGACTCTTGAAAACAATGGCATCACTGCTCACATTTGTCTGCGTATCCTCGATGACCGTGTAAACAGTTATATCATGCTCATTATGAATGGTCATGTGACATGCATTTTCAGTTGTCTAGTGTGGACGGAGATCGCTTCTAAAGCCCTGTTTACACTAATGTGTTTTTGTTTTAAAACTGGATTTTAAAACAATCCTTGTCTACACTGACATTTTCACTGCGTTTGTGAAGCGATCTCAATCTACACTACATAACTGAAAACGCTTGTCACATGACAATTCAGACTGCATACATCATCAAGGATGTTTTAATTTAAAAGAAGTAACCGTAATAAAACTGACTGTTATTCCTTGGGCTGTAAAAATACTGTTATTTCTTTTTTTACTTTGCAATTTAATGGTTACTTTTCTCAAATGATGCTACGTCTACATTAATCCGGATACATTTAAAAACGGAGTTTTCGTTTTAAAACGCTCTCAGTCCACACTAGCATTATCAAGCGTTTTCCAAATGTTTCTCATCCACACTGAAACGTGGGAAAACGTTAAATTCGCCATACTGCGCATGCGTAAAAACTCCCTGAGATGATACAGACTGAAGAGACATAAGTTTTCACGCAATTCTTGGCAGGATCATTTTATTTAGGGAAATATCTCATCATTCACTAACGCGTCCATGTCTCGAGCTCTCATGTTTGATCTAAAAAGCAGCTGCCCTCACGTTTAGCTGCAGGAGTCAGGATAGCAAGTACATTTTCTGTCATCTTTTTAGGACTAATATGAAGAGTGTACAAATATATCTTTGGCAGCAGTGTAAAAAAAGTGAATAGCACATAACAGCCACAATTACCGGTATAAACATGGATATGCGTCACATGGACATGCGTCACATGTCTAAACATGCGTCATCGTTTTCAAAAGCCTCCGTTTTCACAGTCCACACGGCAGCACATAACAGGCGTTATCAGAAATCTCCACTTTGGCCGGAGTTTTTAGAAATAATCGTTTTCTGTGATAGAAACGGGGTTTTCGTGTAAATGAGAGGCCAAACCGCAGGGAAATATCTGCGTCTTTCCTTCGTGTAAATGGGGCCTTAGTCTCCAAAACGCAACAAATGAGCATGATGTTATCGTTTACATGGTCATCAAGGATACACAAAGCGAATGTGGGCAGCCACACCATTGTTTTCAAAAGTCTCCATTTTGGTACGTTTACACTGAAACGCAACTCCGGAGTTTTCAAACTAAAACGGGGTCTGCAGCGTTTTCGAAAGTCTCCATTCATGAGGGTCGAAAATGCCGGAGTAGTGTAAACGACAGGAGTAACCGTAGCAAAAGTTATGCGTTTTAAAACGAAAACGTGCTAGTGTAAACGTAGCCTGAAATGCAGTGTAGACAAGAATCACTTTCATTTTAAAACACTACTTTAAAACAAAAACACACTAGTGTAAACAGGGAATTGTCAAGGAATTCTGTCAATGTCAATGTTTTTTTCACTGTCAGTTATAAGATAAATTATTTTTCATAAACAAAAACTACATAACAGTATTTTACTGTAAAATTACATGAAATTTACCATTTCACGAGCTCACACTTACATATAATGAAACAGTAAAGGTTATATTTAGCGTGCTGTCAGAGGGGAATTTTGGCCTGAGCCCATAATATATCCTAATGATTTTTGGCATAAAACAAAAATCAATAATTTTGACCCACACAATGTATTTTTGGCTATTGCTACAAATATACCCCAGCGACTTAAGATTGGGTTTGTGGTACAGACTCACATATACACAATTTGTTGATTGGATATTAGATTGATTACTGATTGTGCTCCCCTTGTGTTGATTAATTATCTGAACGTGCTCCTCCCAAACTTTGTTAATGAAACATCATTTAAGGGAACTTACCGTTAATATTCACAGTTAAAATTATGATCGCTTTATAGCCAGTGACACTGAAAAGTACTGAGAATCAGCGGCAGCAACCAACATGCCGTGAATGCGCCGACTGAAAAAAAATATTTTCAGCTCACTTCATTTATTGACTGATACTTTTGTGCCACTCAGACTGTTTGAAGGCTCATGCGCCTGACCAAGTTGCTCTTTTCTGTCACTTTGATTTCATTTCAGTACAGACTGATGGTGTCCTATTGTGTCACTGTCAAAAACCGTCTGTTCTCGGTTCGGTTAAAATGGTTGCATTCAGTGAACCCATGACCTTGACGTGTTTACAGTCTCCTCTTCCTCTCGCACACCTCTCAACAACAGTGAAGATTGTTGTCACGCAGACAGTAAGAGCACAAATGCAATCGTATACTTTTTTCTCTACTTCACATGCAATCCGCGTGGGCACTGTAGCCATCTGGATGCACCGACCCTTTCGAACCTGTAGAATAGCCTGCAAGACAAACAAAAATAGAGCACAAAGTGTTCAGAACTAAACATTCTCGCTCTGAAGTGCAAAATCTGTCATTATAGTTGAGTGCATGCATCAAGCTGCTCTTATGCCCTTGGCTTCAAAGCAAATGCATGACCTGAACCAAAGCATGCGATGTGCTGAATCACATATTCAATCCAGCTGTAACGTACTGTTTATCTGCAAGCTTTGGTGTGTTACAGAAGTGCCATTGAATGCCAATCTTGTAGGCAGGCCCAGTTCTACAGCGATGTTTGAGGGGCATTAAACTCCCTGAGAATAAAAGGTCATTGATGAATATGATGTCTATGATTATATGAAGGTGAAATCTTTTAAAATTTCAGTTTTTAGAAATGTTTTTATACAAATTGTACACATTTTAAAAAAAATGTTTACACTATGTTCAAAAAGGAGTCACTGTAAGTGAAAAATAAGCTTAATCTTTATTTTGAAGTTTTCAAAAAATTTTCATAAATTCCATCCATGCAATGAAGGTTTTCTTTTCTTACACATACTCCATTAGACCCGAACAGATACTGACCTTTCACAAATATGTCAAAGGTAGGTACATTTCAAAATAAATAAGTGTTTTGTGTCCCTCCTGCATGTTTGATTTGACAGACATACACAACCAGTCAACAGTTTTTGAGCAGTATGATTTTTAATTTAAAGTCTCTTCTGCTCACCAAGCCTGCATTTATTTGATCCGAAATACAGCAAAAACAGTACGGTCTTGACATATTTTTACTATTTAAAATATATATATATATAAATGTAATCCTGATTTCAAAGCTGGATTTTTAGCATCATTACTCCAGTCACATGATCCTTCAGAAATCCTTCTAATATTCTGATTCGCTGCTCAGAAAACATTATTAGTATTATTCTGATAAAAACAGCTGAGTAGAATTTTTTCAGGTTTCTCTGATGAATAAAAAGTTCAAAAGAACAGCGTTTATCTAAAATAGAAATCTTTTGTAACATAAATGTCTTTATCATTACTTTTGATCAATTTAAAGCATCATAGCTAAATAAAAGTATTAACTTCTATCATTTCTTTTCAAAAAAATAAAATAAATAAAAATAACTGGATCCAAGCTTTTGAATAATATAGTGTATAATGTTACAAAAGCTTTTTATTTCAGATAAATGCTGATCTTTAGATCTTTCTATTCATCATCCTGAAAAAAGGTGTACTTTGTTTTAAATATTTATAATAATAATAATAATAATAATAATACAAAATGTTTCTTAAACAGCAAATCATCATATTAGAATGATTTCTGAAGGATCATGTGACACTGAAGACTGGAGTAATAATGCTGAAAATTCAGCGTTGAATTCACAGGAATAAATTACATTTTAAAATATATTCAAATAAAAAAGAGTTATTTTAAATAGTAAAAAAATATTTCACAATATTACAGCTTTTGCTGTATTTTGGATCAAATAAATGCAGGCTTGGTAAGCAGAAGAGACCTCTTTAAAAAACACTTAAAATCTTGACTGGTAGTGCATTTACTGCATACTGTTTTTCAACACCATACCGAATGTATAGCTGACAAAACGTCCTTCTGAAAAATTTTAAGCAGGCAAAAACAGTTGTGAAAGAGCCTCGTTTTCATTCACGTTAAATTCAATATGGCGTCTAACCTGATAAAGCAAAGTAGATTTACCCTGCGTCCCAATGTGCATACTATCCACCCCAAATCCTATGTGATACTAGTAAATTTTAATACTATTTAGGGCAGACAGGGTGAATAGTATGCACATTGGGACGCAGGCTTTGATTAATTCCAGCCAAAACACAGAAACAGTATCTCACCATCAATAATAGACTACTAATCGTACATAATCTGTTAAATATACATCCCATCCCATCACCGTTAGTATTAAATTTCCCCCACACTTCCATGTTATCCAACCACAACCGCATGAGAGACTTATTAACTGATTGAGAGTGTGTAAATCAAAGTTTGAAAGTCTTTAGAGACGTTGTAGCAGAGGCTTTGTGAATTTAGTAATGAGGCGCCACCTGCTGGTCGAATTTCTATTTTATTCTGAATCGATATGAAGGGAATAAGTTTTAATTATCAATTTCTTTTTTATTTTGTATAATTTCATGTGCCTATTTACTGTAATTAAATTATATTTTATCGGCGTCGTATACCCAGCACTCAACATTTTTTGTCATTCTTCAGACAGCAATCAGCATACTACAGCTTTAAATGTGAGTCGTCAAATGCCGACGTCATCACGTACAGTACGTACGACGCGTGCTTGATATATATTCATGAGAGTTGAACTCTTCGGTCTTTTCCCCGCCTGTGTCTCAACGTGTCAGGCGGTGTAAAACGAGTTTACCATTAAACGAATCCAAAAACATCGGGCAAAATGGTAAGTCGTACATGATGGTGTTTACTCTATGCATTAATGGTTTTCTAAAGTTTGACAATTTGTCACGATTTAAGTGTTTAGAGTGGGTGAGTTTGATTTAATAGTGAGGATGCTGTACAAGCCACTTCTGAAACACTGACCAGTAAATGAATTAAATCCTACCTAGTCTAGAAGTTTGTGTGTGAAGTTACTGTTGAAAAGACATGCAAGATGAATTGATCATTTTTAATACTTTGTATTAAACAGATGTCGTAGAGCACTTTGCACTTTATTTCTTACCCATTGTGCTGCCTGGACTGGTTACTCTTAATTCATCAAAGTCTATTGTCAGCTTTATTGATTCTCACATGTTTGTTTCAGTGGCGTTAACAAAACCTCTGGCTCAACAGACAATTTTTGTAATATTTGCCTTTGCACATTGTTCTGCAGTTGTTTGTTTTTGCAAATAAACTTTTGAACATGTTAACTAGACTAAGATATATTTAAATATACACTAACATAACAGGATTACTATATATTACTTTATCAATGCTGTAGAGTTTAATTTTTCATGCCCCCTCATGGGTGCAGCCATTTTGAGATCACATGACCACATGAGCTCTTAGTGTTTCTAGTCATTGAACTAAAACACACAATATACATTTTACTAAAACAAGAGACACTGCTCAGAAACTTGTTGGATTGAGTGTTCTGGTGATTTCTGCTTCTAAACCACAGAAAATGCTGCTAAATCATATAGAGAAGGACTTGGTAAGCAGGAAAAAGCGCAATAATTTGACAAACTAAAGTTAAAATGGGTGGTAAAGATGCGTACAAGCAGTATTAAGACATTAGTCTAATATTTCACCTACTTGACTGGAAGTTATCAGAACAGACACGAATGTTAAGATTCTCGCCTTGGAAATCCTAGTTCAGTTTAAACAAACAGTTTGTTCCTCAGACTTTTTGTTTTGTTTTTTGTTTTGTTTTGTTTTGTTTTGCACTCTTCTACTTGATTTGTTCTAACTTTTGGCAGTCTGTAGTACTCAATGTTTTTCCCAATCCGACCGATTAGTACAGCCCAAAACATCAACTTAACTGCCCGTTTTCAGCAGCAATAATCACCAAAATATGCGAGTTTCGTTCGGTTCAGTGGAATTGTTTACTTTCAGTGCCATTAATATGGCCAATGATGCGTTGTGAAAACACTTTATAGTCTAAAACCATTGTTTGTTTGTTTTTTTTTGTTTGTTTGTTTGTTTGTTTTGCACTGAGTGCACATTTAGGTAAAGTATGTATATTATTTTGAATTTCCTGTTTTTCCTCTAGGTGGACTTCACAGTAGACCAGATCCGTGCCATCATGGATAAGAAGTACAATATTCGTAACATGTCTGTGGTTGCACACATCGATCACGGCAAGTCCACTTTGACAGTCTCTCTATTGTCGAAGCTGGTATCTTCGCCTCTGCCCGTGCCGGAGAAACCCGCTTCACAGATCTGAGGAAGGACGAGCAGGATTGTTACATCACCATTAACTCCATGTAAGTGTTACACATTTCCATTCTACATCGAACTTTGAGAATTGGGTGCGCATTAACACTTGATGTCACCGTTTGTCCCCACAGTGCGATCTCCGTGTTCTATGAGTTCACTGATAATGATTTGGCCTTCATTAAGCAGTGCAAAGATGGCTCAGGTTTCCTCATCAACCTGATCGACTCCCCTGGGCACTCTGACTTCTCTTCAGAGGTTATGTCTGCGCTTCGTGTCACAGATGGAGCATTGGTGCTCGTGGTTGTTTGTCTGGTAAGTGCATCAATTGTCATTGTGATGTTAAAATGGTGGTGTTTTAGTAGTTGTAGATGTGTACACTTAAAAATGGGTGTTTACACAGTGATGCCATAGAAGAACCATTTTGGGTTCCATCCAGTTTTTAAAACGGTTCTACAGTTTTTAAGAACTTTTTATGGAATGGACAGGTTCCGTGAATTTTAAAGGTTCTTCATGGAATCATAGATTCCAATAAAACACTGTATTTTTAAAAGTGTAGGATGCCAGGAGTGAGAGAACCAGTTATGACTTGAATTCTGAAGTCTTTATTTGAATTATAAAAATTGCTTTCTTGCAAGCGTTTATAGTGAGTGCCACATGGCTCGCTCATGGGACCTTTAATTTTTTCAAAGAATGTATACTTCCACGTCTTCTCTGGTATGAGAAGTATGCTAAGTCTACTTTTTAACATCCTGCTTTTAGATTGATCCAGTTGTTGGTACTGTTGGCTTTGGATCCGGACTGCATGGATGGGCTTTCACTTTGAAGCAGTTTGCTGAGATGTATGTGATGAAATTTGCTGCCAAGGGTGAAGCCCAGCTGGGACCAGCTGAGTGGTACAAGAAGGTGGAGGACCTGATGAAATGGCTTTGGGGAGACAGGTGAGATGAGAAACATGAGAACACATGAATATACTGTGATGTAACTTTATATAACGTGACCATTTCTTGCAGGTACTTTGTCCCTTCCTCTGGCAAGTTTAGCAAGTCTGCAAAAAGCTCCCTAGGACTTTTGCCCAACTCATCCTGGACCCCATCTTCAAAGTAAGTAATCTGCACTATGAGTGATAACATTTATAGTTGTTTTCCAAGCCATTAATGATGATTTAAAATTTCTTCACTTTGACCTGATTGCCTTGATGAAAAATAGAGTCTGATATGGCTGTTGTGAATTACTTTGGTTCATTTGCCTTATGCATATGGATATTTTATGAAGCTGTAACCTTTCCCACTATGTAGATATTTGATGCCATCATGAACTTCAAGAAGGAGGAAATGGCTAAACTGATTGAAAAGCTGGACATCAAATTAGATCCCGAGGACAAGGAGGGCAAAAACCTGCTGAAGGCTGTGATGCGCTGCTGGCTGTCAGCAGGAGAAGCTTTGGTTCAGATAATCACCATTCACCTGCCCTCACCAGTTACTGCTCAGAAGTACCATTGTGAGCTGCTTTATGAAGGACCAAGAGATGGCGAGGCTGCCATGGGTATGTTGTAGATCTTGGAATATAAATGAATGGAGCTAGGAATTGCTTTTCTGGTCCAGGAGGACTGCAGAATTTGGCTCCAACTCCAGCTAATCAAGCTCTTACTAGGCATACTAGAAACTTCCCAGCAGGTGTGTTGAGGCATGTTTGAGCTAAACTCTGTGGGACACCAGCCCTCCAGGACTGAGTTTGCATGCCCCTGACCTAGAGTGTCCTCTCCTGTTCCTGTAAGGTAGGGCTGGACAACTTCAGTCCTGGAGACCATGTCCTGCAGAGTTTAGCTCTAACCCTAATCAAACACACCTGCTAGTAGCTTTCTATTAATCTTGAAGATCTGGATTAGCTTGTTCAGGTGTGTTTGATTAGGGTTGGAGCTAAACTCTGCAGGACAGTGGTCCTCCAGGACCAAAGTTTCCCAGCCCTACTCTAAGGCAAAGGCCACCTTCTTGAAGAGTTTTGCTCCTGTAAACCATCCTGGAAGTTTTGAGTCTTGACAACTTTGAAGACATTGAAGCTGGTGTTTAATTGGGGTTGAGGTTGGAGCTAAACTCTGCAAGAAGGTGGCCCACCAGGAGCAAGACTGGGCACCCTTGGTTTAGTTCAGGGGTGCCCAAACTCGGTCCTGGAGGGCTGGTGTCCTGCAGAGTTTAGCTCCAACTTGCTTCAACACACCTGCCAGGAAGTTTCTAGTATGCCTAGTCAGCGCTTGATTATGTCATTCAGGTGTGTCTTATTGGAGTTGGAGCCAAACTCTGCAGGACGCCTTCAGTGCTGAGTTTGGGCACCCCTGATTTCGTTGATTTTTGTGTCTTGAAGCGGTTTCTAAAAGTGTTTGTACGTTTTAGGGAGTCTTGTGCGAGGAGAACATGCATGGCGTTCGCTTCGACCTTCATGATGGACCCTGCACGGTGACCATCAGATCATTCCTTTACGCCTGTCAGCTCACAGCTGAGCCCAGGCTTTTTGAGCCTATGTACCTGGTTGAGATTCAGGTAGGCAAGCAGTCATCTGTGCAACTACAGTTGGTGTTCTTTTGGTGTTTTCCACCATACTTTTAACTTTCTGTCATCCACTTTCAGTCCCCGAGTCAGTTGTTGGTGGCATCTATGGTGTACTGAACAGCAAGCATGGACTTGTATTTGAGGAGTCCTAGGTTATGGGAACACCCATGTTTGTGGTCGACCTACTTGCCTGTCAATGAATCATTTGGTGAGTGAATCAAAAGACCTTTTGTTGTCCTCTCACTTTAGTGTATTTTAAGTTGCAAGGCCTAAACTTGTATCCTTGCACAGGTTTCACTGCTGACCTTTACTCCAACACACCTGGTCAAGCTTTCCCACAGTGTGTGTGTGTGTGTGTGACCATTGCCAGATCCTTCCTGGAGATACCAAGCCTGCCCAGATTGTGGTTCACACTCAAAAGTGCAAGGGGCTCAAAGAAGGCATTCTAGCTTTAGACAACTACTTGGACAATTTGTAAATTTGCTTATAGTATTGCACTCATCTTTCTCCCTCATAAAGAGGGACCAGGCAAGAACACTACAGGAGATTGTTTACATGAATTCAAACAGTAAAATCAAAACTTGACCATTGTTCTAAGATGCCGCCTTGTTTTTCATCTGTGTCATGAACCAACAGGCAAATGGTGACCTTTCGGAGTCAAATGTAATGAATTGCACTATGTACATAACCTGTATACTAATACACATAGGTATTCTGTGCTTAATACAATATCAGATGATATTAACAATCTACGTCAACATAAATATGTACTTCTTGAAGACTCATGTTTTGTAAGCATGAAATAAAAACCAAACTTGATCAGCAATGTAATGTTTCTGCTTTTTTTGTGTGTAAGTGGTTCCATCCTTCCTGTTTTGTTTTGTTTTTTCCACTTGTGCCACATTAAACATGCCAGCTGTTACGACTAAGGTCCATTAGTTAAAGTTGACTGATTGCATGTCAACTCTAATTAGCATTGCCTACTCAGGCAATTATTAGTGCATGTTTAATATACGTTGAAGTATTAAACTTCAGCACTCTATACTTGTCCAAACATTTGCGGTTGGAACAATAAGTGAATGTGAGAGGTGCACTAGTTAAAAAGCAGTCTGACTTGTTGGGCAAAAGTCATAAAGCCTTTTAAGAAGGAACCCTAAATTTGAAGCTCAGCCTTATTTGACTTCTCAGAGTCAAAAACCATTAAAGTTGTATTAGCAATGGTGTATGCTGCATAAATTTATCCATTGTGACCCATACTAGGGGTGCAGACTTTAATTACATACAGAAACAAGACAAGGACATTATATTTACAGCGCTTACAAGGTAAGCATTGGTACATTCATGAAGCTGTTTCCTGTTCGTCTTCCTTATATCAACACCTCAAGAAAAAAATATTCAGAATCGGTAACAGAAATGTGTTCACTGCAATACTTTAGAGCTTTTATACATAGTGGCATTGTGAATGCAAGTGCTCTTGTGGCTTATCACTACAAGAAGGGCAACTATGGTAAAACAACACCTTTTAAACATCTACTGTTCACATCGCTGTCAAAGAAATGGAGTTTCACCTCTAGCAAGGGGTGCAGGCCACTTAAAACAGGTACGTAACAGTCCATTTTACAATGAATTGACGTCTTTAGATGTAGTGTATTTTCCCCAATCTTCCAGTGGGGCTGAGGTGCATTAGTGTGATTTGAGGGACCGATGAGCATTAAACAATCAAGGGTCAAAGGTGGAACCAAAAGACATCGTCAACATTCAAATAAATGTACGAATGGAAGAGAGTTACCCTCTAGAGTTGAACGGTACCTGTAGTAGAGCATGACGAAGTTCACCTATTTGTTCGTTAATTAGCAATGACATTGGCCGGTCATAACATCAAGGTGGTACTACGTGGTGCTACTTGGGTAGAAACAGAATCTGTACCCTAAGTACACTTGGAAAGGACTGAATTCTCATGCTTCAAATCTTAGAAACGAAAACCTTTAGAAATGAGAGATCAGTATTTGGTCGCCGGCCTACATGGAGACCGGTGAATTGGCCACAAAATGCAATGCGAGAGTCCTCGATCGTGAGATGATTCTGCTTGGTCATTATGTGTAGAAGATGACCTCTGGGATTTGTCCATCCTCTACTGAAGTGCCGTTGTTATTGCCTGCAGCGTAGCAGAATGTAAAGCAGGTCTTGGTACCAGTAGCGGGAGCTTCGTGGGTGACTTTACGCATTCCCTTGGTCCCGTAATGAGAATCTGGTCCCTGCAAAAGCATCAATCCATCAATGGTTCATTTATAATTCATGGAAAAACTGTATTAAATGATTATTTCAAGAGAACTACATGTGCGGTCAAAAAAGGTCCACTGTCCAATAGCGTAGTGATGTTTGAAGCACCACTCACAGAGAAGACACTTTTAAAACCAAGCAGCTTCCTCTTAGTAAATGCAATGAATTCAAACTTGAACCTAATGCAAAATCTGCATGGGAAAATCTTTCACTCTTACACAAAATTCCACATACCATGGATTCCTATTAAAATGAATGGCCAGTAGACTTTAGTTAAGTATTAGCGCAACTGAAGCCATAAGTCAAAATCATTTGACTTAGATCGCAACTTTGCGTATCACAAATCATTTGATTTAAATCAGGACTTTGAATCATTTAACTTCAATTATTCGATTCACAAAATGATTTACGAACCCGTTCCGATCTAAACCAAATTATTCGCGATCCACTCTCTGAAGTCCCTATCGGAATAAGTCTTCACAAACCATCATTTCACATCAGGACTCTGAGCGTGAGCACAAATCATTTGACTTAGATCACAATTTTGGCATATTGCGAATCATTTTATGTAGATCAGGACTTCAAAACGCGTATCGCAAATCATTTGATTTGAATTTTTCAATTCACAAAATGATTCACAAACCCATTCCGATCTAAATCACATGATTTGCGATATGCTCTTTGAAGTCCCGATCTAAGTCAAATGATTCGCAATCTGTGCTACAAAGTTCCGGTCTAAATCTGAATTAAAGGATTTGCGATCCACACTCCGAAGTTCAGATCAAAATCTAATTATTTGCGATCCACGCTCGATCCACGATTCGCAAACCATAATTTCAGATTAGGACTCGAAGCACGAATCATTTGACTTAGATTGCAACTTTGCATATCGCGAATCATTTGGTTTAGAACAGGATTTCAAATCACGTATCGCAAATCATTTGATTTGAATTATTCAATATGCAAAATGATTCACAAACCCATTCCAATCTAAATGAAATGATTCGTGATGCACGCTCCAAAGTCCCAATCTGAATTAAGTGATTCGCGATACATGAAGTTCCGATCTGTATCAAATGAATTGCGATACACAAAGTTCCGACCTGCGTCAAATGATTTGCGATTCACAATCCAAGTTCTGATTTAAATCAAATTACTCACGATCCACACTCTTAAGTCCCGATCTGAATAACGATTTGCGAACCATCATTTCAGATCAGGACTTGGAGCACAGAGCGCGAATCATTTGAGTTAGATTGCAACTTTGCATATCGCAAATCATTTGGTTTAGAACAGGATTTCAGATCGCGTATGGCAAATCATTTGATTTGAATAATTCAATATGCAAAATGATTCACGAACCCATTCCAATCTAAATGAAATGATTGATTGATTGATGATTTGCAATGCGCACTCCGAAGTCCCAATCTAAATTAAGTGATTCGCGATACACAAAGTCCAGATCTGCGTCAAATGATTCGCGATTCCGAAGTCCCGATATGAATCAAATGATTTGCGATACACAAAGTTCCAATCTGCGTCAAATGATTCACGATTCAAAGTTCTGATCTAAATCAAATTATTTGTTTGATCCCCACTCTGAAGTAATATTTCACGAACCATCATTTCAGATCAGGACTTTGCATATCACAAATTGTTCAATTTGCGAAATGATTCATGAACCCGTTCCGATCTAAATCAAATGATTCACGATACAAGCTCCTAAGTCCCAACCTGAATTAAATGATTTGCGATACATGCCCCGACATCCCGATTTGGATCAAATGATTTGCAATACACGAAGTTCCGATCTGAGTAAAATGATTCTCGACCCGTGCTCCAAAGTTCCGGTCTAAAGCAAATTATTTGCGATTTACACTCTGAAGTCCCGATCAGTATAATGATTCACGAACCAGCATTTCAGATCAGGACTTGGAGTGCGAATCATTAGACTTATATTGCAACTTTGCGTATTGCGAATCATTTAATTTTAGATCAGAACTTCAAACTGCATATTGCAAATCATTTGATTAGAATTTTTTGATTCGCGAAATGATTCACGAACCCATTCCAATCTAAATGAATCGATTACACACTCCAAAGTCCCGATCTACTTCAAATGATTCATGATACACAAAGTCCCAATCTGAATCAAATTATTTACAACACTCATTAAGTCCTGATCTAAGTCAAATAATTCGCAATCCGTGCTCCGAAGTTCTGATAAAAAGCAAATGATTTGTGATCCATGCTCTGAAGTCCTGATCAAAATAATGATTCATAAACCATTGTTTCAGATCAGGACTCAATCATTTGACTTAAATTGCAACTTTGCGTATCGCAAATCATTTGATTTAGCTCAGGACTTGCAAATTATTTGATTTGAATTATTTAATTCACAAAATGACTCACAAACCTGTACCGATCTAAATCAAATAAAACAAATGATTTACGATACACAATCCATTTGGAGTGATAAATAAGTAAATAATTTCTGCAATGCAATGGTTTAACATTGGCTGTGGTTGCGCTTTTTAAAATCATGCGATGTCGAAATTCAAATATAAACAGCTCTTTTAAATTGATCCAGTTTTTGCTAGTGAATCGCTTGAAATGAATGATCAAAGTCACAAGTTAAAACCAATAAATCGTTCTTTTAACGTCTTTTCATGTTTACACGACACTGTCAGTACTACTACTTGCTTAGCTCAATTGTTTTCAGACACTAACTGAAAATAGCAAAAAGGGCATGACGTTTTTTGAATTGAGTGAAAAGATACATGCTTATTGACAAAATGAAACACTTATCTGACAGATTCATCAATTTCAACAATTCAAGCACTTTTCAGGTACCTCTTCAGAAACACTGCTATTTTCAAGAGTTTTCAAACCTTAAATAGTCAAGTACTTCAAGCACTTTAAGCACCTTGTACAAACTCAAATACCATTTTAGCATATAAATGGACAAATTTTGAGTCTATTTTACCTTTAGAGTGGCGCAGGCAATGTAGTTGACGCTTGGAAGAATCTCCACAGGCTCCTTGAACATTACTCGGAAGGTACTGGCCGTTCCGTCGCAGCTAAAGCCTGTATCGTTCTGACCGAGAACTGTGTTGCTGTCTGTATGTATGATCTAGAATAGAGGAAAACATACTCCATTACCGCTCACATACTGCCACATTTTCACACTTCCAAGTGCAAAACTACAAAGACGATTGGTCGTAACACTTTAGATTTGCTGCTTAAAATCTGGTGCTTATTGCAATTGATTGTGGCCAAGAATCGCCCACTTAGACAGGAAGACCATCTGTTAGAATGTCAGTGAACATACTGCAGGCAGTTTATGATTGAAATATATTTTTTTGACCAAAAAAAAGCTTGGTTCTCACCTGGATGTTGACCTGATAGTCAGTTGGACCATGTATGGACCCATAGAGCCCAAATCCCACCACAAATATTCTGCGGTTTACAGAAAACCTGTGAGGAAAATGAACGCAAACGTTATTTGACAACAGTTTTTAGCGTTCCACCTATATCAGGTACGTCATGTTCCCATTCAATGTCTCAGCACTTCCTCAATCAATGATTTAAAAAAAAAAAACACTTACCGGATGCGGTCACTTGTTCCGCTGTAGCCCCAGCGGCTCTCCACTTGACTGAAACGTGTGATGCTACACTCTTTCCCCCGGAGGCAACAGCGAGGCCGGTCAATAAACTCCACGTGTGGCTTCGGATTGACGGTGAAATGCAGGAACAGACTGACCACCTCCCGGTCTGTGAGTATACCAGACTGAGCCGGACCTATCGCACACATACACAAGGTTTAGCGCGACGGCTAGCGCCACTCACTACAGCAGCGATGACTAGTCTTTTAGCTTAGACAGTCAAATGAAATACTGCCGATCCATTTTGATCTGATGAAAATTACCTGCTGCAAACTCTTCAATAGTCATGAGCGGGAAGCGAATAAGCGAAAGTGCTTTTCCCAACACTCTACGCTTGTTCTCCGGCGTGGGCTGTAACTGTTGCCTTTGGGCCTCAGCGTCCGCCCAGCGAACCGCAGCCCCGAAGAGACGCACTTCCCGCACACCTAGCGTGTCTCTCTCCAGGACTGCCACGAGCGTGTCTGCACAGTAGGGAACACAAAACGGTCTATTTCTGACTCGCTCTTCTGATTGTATTTTGTTGTGATATTTGATACTTAAGAACAGTACCGAGGTCGATATCCGTGAAGCCCTCGGCGGCTAGCGCATCAGCGGTGTTCTTGTCGATATTTTCTAAACAGAGACTAGCCAGCTGGGGCTCGTCAAAGAGCCGTGCCTGCAAGCAAAAGGAACCGTGTTTTCATATAATCTATAATAGACTGCACGCAAAAAAAGCAGACAACAAACACACTCAATAAGCTTGAGGTGCTGTTTGCTAGGATTTGAAAGGGAGCTGTCAAACACGGGGACTCAAGATGGCTGGGGAACAAACTTGAAACAATGGAGCCGTCAATATGTCAGTTCCTAGTGCCAATATCAAATCAGACTCAAATCCCTGTGATTACCTGGGTAAGCAGCATAAATGCATTGTCAGCACGTAGGTTTTTCTTTAAGAATTCGACGCAGTGGGCCTCGAGCGCAGGTACTGCATACTTTTTGGCTGTGTATAGCGTGGTCATAACGGTCTCTGGTCCAATTTGCACTTCATCAGAGTATAAAAATCTGCAATGGCAAAAGAAAAAAAAAAAAGACTTACAGATTGACAAACACATAAATAGACAGACAGGCCTTGACATTGATTGCTTGTCAGATAGATAGATAGATAGATAGATAGATAGATAGATAGATAGATAGATAGATAAGCAGACAGATGATAGACAGGTGGACAGATGGACAGATGGACAGATAGATAGACAGACAGAGACAGATAGACAGACAGACAGACAGACAGATAGATAGATAGATAGATAGATAGATAGATAGATAGA
>JAHKKF010510319.1:0-18275 GCA_019740295.1 Labeo calbasu | reverse complement strand
TACACCGTACGCACACATATATTATGTAAACAAACGTTTTTATTTTGGATGCGATTAAGCTCGATTTAATCGTTTGACAGCACTAGTAAATGCTGGTCACAGACATGGAGATTTGCTTTAAATTTCACCAAGCTGAATAACTTACTAGAAACTCCCACAGATCATGTTTTCATGCCATTTTAAAGTGATTATCGCTAAGTGTGTGACTTGTTTACTTACTTTTTTTAAATTAGTCTTCCCATTAACAGCATTATGTTCTTTCAGACTGATTTGCGAATGCACATTAACACGATTTATCGCATAATCATATCGTGATGGAGGCATTGCCTCCTCTCATGTGACTTTCCCCCATTCGTTCTCATTTACCCCCCCAGCAATCCCCCTGCACGCTTTAGGGGATCTGTTAAAACTCAATGGTCTCAGGGGAGGCGAGAGAGACGCGGACTTCCACTGTAACTTTACCTGCTGGAGAATGTTTCTTTGGAAAAACAAATGATTTATACACTTTTATTGTTGTATTTTGTAATATTGGCATTGTTTAATTTTTGTACCTTTTAACATTAGTGTTCATTTGCAGTAAAGTAAAGAACATTTGCAGACTCTCATACTAAAAATGAGCCCTTGAATCCAGCCATAAGTTTTATGCACAAGGCCTAATAGCTATACAATCCTGTGGTTATGTCCATAGTGCGGTTGGTTCCTAGCAGCAAAGCATCTAAAGCTTTTTGTGGTGGAATCCCAATAACATCTTGCCTTAGAAATGGAAAAGTTTGTTACGTTCTATTGCATATAAATCTCAAGTTAAATGTACCTGCTCTAATTCCCGCTGTGGTATTTCAGACGCAGACTTCACTACAGTCGCCTCATTCTTGAGGCGTTTCTGGTGTCATAAATATTTCTGTGTTCCAGTTAGGTACTCAGGTTGTCTGGGGCGTGATAACCAATCATTTCCATGTGGTTTAGAAGTGCTTGTGCTTTAACGAGTGACTGCTTTGTGCCGCGTGACTCCAAGCTGTTTTCCTGCTTTTCCGAAAAAGTCCATAGGTGATTATAAGCGTCCTTGCAGAAATGTTTTATCCTGGTTGTCACCCCGACCTAGGTGGTGACATTTCGCCTGTGTCACTGGCCAGCCTAACCTCAGTGCTCGCACGTAATTGTATTTCAGCCAGCTGAGTCACTTGTGTAACTGCATTACAGAGTTTTCGGGGCAGGTTAGCCGTCAAGCGCCAGCGAACGGTGAGTAAGAGTGCCTCTGTTTCACTGAACAGGAAGGTGTGGAACAATAGTATGAAGTCAGAGGTCTGAGGTACCCTCATGCAGTACTTTCCTGTTTTCATTTTATTGTCCAAAAGAGGGACAAACATACCGGTTACTGAGAGGAATGCACAAGTGGCCACTTTTATTATGCCCAGTCACAGTATGTTGATGGAAACATGGTAATTGACAATAGAAAAATTTTTAGAAAGTTGACATGTTCTCATCTCAGTCTAACACTATTTAAAATAGCATTTTAAAATCTACATGGATTATAAGTAAACATTTAGTATATAGTGTTATATATGGGCCATTCTACAGAATTAGTGCAAACTGCTGTCCCACAACCAAAAAACACATTTAAAAAGCATTTAAGTATTCAAATCTTAGATGTTTATTAGGATCCGTCTATTATCTATTAAAACCCTCAATCATATTTAAAATTTTAGTAAGCTTAATGCATATAAAATCATCATTTATTGGGTACTTTTAATTGGGAGGTGGCTGTCCCGAACCCAAAACCCTAAATTTCTACTTATGAAAATATTGAAACCATTTTTGCATTTTTTTCCGTTGTTGTTTTTAAAAGTATCTTTTTGATTCTCTTAAAAAGTGAATTCCAAGAGAAATATTGTATATTTAAATTATGAAACTTTATGTAAAATAAAAAATGTGTCCCACATTTTTCATGTCACTACCGAAACAGTGTTTGTTTTGGTCTGTTGGCTGAGACTGATTTTAGCTACACCCCTACATTTATGATCAGGAAATAATCCTGTTTCCCCTTCTCTCATAGCTACATCATTTTGAGGTAAATGTGTTCAAAAGTCTCAAAAATCTGTGTGTAACTTTAAGGAACGTCACTACCAAACACCTTTTTTCTGCAGTTAAGTACACTTTATAAGTTTTTATATGTGTACCGCTGTTTAGAACTGTGCTAGCCAAACATGTGCTGATTAGCGTTTTTGAGGTAGGTTCAAAAGTATCTAAAATTGTCACTACCGAAACATTTGGTGGAGTTTCGGTAGTGACATCTTTGGTTTTTTTTGGGTGTTATCCCATACAATTGTCTCTACCGAAACATGTCATCATTGTTGCGGTAGTGACAAAAGGGAACACATAATCCTCATATTTGGGGGAAATAAACAGAATTTTAGAGCAGTTTTTGTATTTTAGTGTGTTTTAGTAGTGTGAGTATGCGAGTGTGCACTACCAAAAATGTGCAGTCACTACTGAAACATGGGAAGGTTTGTCAAAAATAAAGTATACTGAATAATCAACTAAGATGTCATGATAGTTTTTTGGTTCAATGTATATTCAAACTAATTAATCCTTTACTTTTTGCCTTTTATAAAAAAAAAAATGGATTCAAAATACAACAAATATCATAAATTACCTTTTAAATGTTGTTAAAAAATTTAACTTTTATGAATTTACCTCTGAAAATGTTTTAATAACATAGCAAATATATGTATTTACAATCTAGATGTAAGCAAAATCTTAATAGGTCAATATAACCCTTCTAATTAAATTATATATTTTACTGTTTCGGTAGTGACAAATTTGGAAGAGGACAAATATTCCAAAACTTTCTGAAAATACAATATGAGAATTAACTGCACAATTACTAGAAATGCATACCTTGGATATTTGCATACATACAAAATTTAAGGAAAAATACCTTTTTTTATAAGACGCTTCCAACTGTGACTTTCAACAAATTCTGTAGAATAGACCATATCAAGGTGTTTTCTCTGAGGAGGCAAGGGAGGCAGTGCCTCCTCAAAATATTAGATGAGAAAAAATTGTGTAGTACAAAAATAAAACAACGTCAGTATTACAAAATATAACATTAGAACGTTTAGAAATCACTTGTTTTTCTAAAGAAACGTTGCCCAACAGCAGCACCAGCAGGTAAAGTTACAGCGGGAGTCTGAGTCTCTCTCACGTCCCCTGAGCCCATTGAGTTTTAACAGATGCCCTCAAGCGTGTGGTGAGTTTGGTGGGGGGTAATTGAGAATGTCACGTGACAGGAGGCAATGGTTCCATCAAGATATGACTGGATATGTTTGGCTGTGGATTGATTTATAAAATAAGCGAAGTGGGAGGGAAAGAAGTGTAGGGATTCGAACTCGGGACGCCTGTAGCATAACGCCGCTGTATGTCAGTGCACTGCCCACAAGGCTATCGGAGCAGATTGTGTCTGTGACCAATATTTACAGAGCTTTGATCTATTAATCTAGATTTTTTAATTATTAGATTTTGAAATATATTTATTTTCAGTTTGTCACATTAGACCATTTACTTAAACCATTTATGTAAACTAATGAAGGCCAAAAAGTGATAAATGAGAATTTCAGACACCAGTTGCATTCTGAAATCACTTTTACTGAAATATCGCATGCTTTTTAAACTTACCTGACTTTTTCTGACTCAGTTCGCCAGACTTGATTCATTTTACTTTCAAGGTTCGAACTAAAGCTAATCAATCCAAAGAGGGACAAGACAGACCAGTCAGGCTCTGGTTTCATGTTCCTGTATGGCTTTAGTATAGATAACAAGCTTGTTTGCTTGCAAACATTGTTTGGTCATCTTGGTATTGAAGAAAAGCGCTTGCATTTTAAACACATTACCTAATGTAACGTGACCATAAAGAGAGCTGAGTAGACAGTATAGCTATAAATTGGTCTGGAGCATAGTGCTTATATTGATATTACTCATCTTTGCTCTCAATATAGGGTAGAGAAAGTTTGTGCCATCTCACGGGTCAAGACACGACTATTGCGAAATCGAAGCCTTGTGAGTAACATGATTGCCATTTTTAAAACTGTATCAAAACAATGTTGGGTCAAAATATTTAGAAGGCACACAACGTGTGCCAAGGACTGTTTAGCAAGGTCAGATGTTGTGAAACACGACAACATTTGCCTTCAGTTCTACGAACGTCCAAATGAGACAACGATCAGCTTCTCCACTTTGGCGTGTCCCAAAACTGAGGCTGGGGTTTCAGGGAGGAGTTCAGGAGAACGTGGGGGTGATATACTGTAGTAGATTAGGGACTGGGGAAAAAAAGTCCAAACCAAGGAACCCTCTAATGGTTCCCAGATGGAGCAGTGGTCAGGCCTTGAAGGTTTCAAGGAGGGCTGATGACTTTGTAAGATGCTGGCCTAGCCAAGACCTAGCTTTGATGGGGTAGAAACGGCTGACTGATTCGGAGAGAAATAGTCCTAGTCCTTTCTTAACCGGTCAACCGTTTCTGCCAAGCGATTCTTCAGCAGAATGAATGGGTTTGGATGTCTTTCCTGGTGCGTTCGAGGTAGTTTGCAGACTCACGCGCGCTACAGCTGTTGAAATGACATCAGCACGGCTTTCTGTTACTCCACCCCAACCATAAGATGGGCAAGTTTATGTTGGACCACGTTGAGCATGCCCTGAAATAATCCTAATGAAAGGAGTTCTTGTTTGTCATGTTAATGACAGAATTTCCTCTCCTCAGCTTATAACACGATGTGTCAAGCTGTAAAGTTACTAACCAATGGCGTCTTTATGTGTGGCGTCCCCTTCCTGTTGCCAGAGTTTGCCTAGTACTTGGCGCTCCATTGAGTTTATGTCTCACATAACGGCAACTCATTTCTCGCCTCCCTCTTTCCCACAGTGTGGTTCCTCTGCTCAGGGAATCCATAGGGATCTTGATGCAACGGACGCCTCCTTCTCTGGACCATGCCCTTCCTGAATGCTACCAAAGGGTGAGTCATTTCCATCTTCTGTATCCTATTTGAGAAAGTTAGCTACTTGGTTAGACAGAGTTAACCTGGGGATATCAACTGGGATTGTAACCAAGGCCCTGTTTACACTTGGCATTAAGATGCGTTTTCGACAATACGATCACAAGTGGGCAACGCTAAATACAGGTGTGAACAGGGTGTAAAACATTCCACTCTCTAGCACTTCCAAAAGTAGTCAAAAACACATTCACATTCATGTGGTTGAATGCGTTCAAACAGCCGCTAAAGAAATCACCTTCTCCTCCCCTCAAAAGAAATCAGGACAGAAGTGGCCAAGTGTGAACGGGAATGTCTTCCTCATTCACTTGCGATCTGATTGACCAAAATGCATCTTAACACCAGGCAAACAGGGCCTAAGTTGTCTCGATATGTAACTAGCTAACCAAGTAGCCAAATTTGAAGAATGGAAACTTGTACTCTGTTGAGGGTCACAACCTCAGTCTTCATCCTGTTGTAAGATGGCAGTTCCAGGTTTTTGCCTAAAGTGGTTCTAGATGATGGTCCAATAATCGTCCAAGCACCCTATTGAGCATCAGACCCTGCTCAGCTTATGCTAAAAACTTGGGTTGTGTTTGTTAACCACTAACGTCTCCTGCAGGTCCAGCAGCTTCAGGGTGTCTATAACCTCCAAGAACCTCACTTCTGGACCCTTTGCACAGACGTCTACATTGGTACGCTCAAACTCCTCGTGGCGCCCGACGCAGATTCGAGATGGATTCTCAGCCAAACGCACAACATTTTCACGCAGGTGGGGACCGTTGGAAAAATTAATTACTCATGTCTCATGCCTCATGTCATTCCAAACCCATAAGACCTTCGTTCATTTTTGTAACACAAATTAAGATATTTTTGATGAAATCCAAGAACTTTCTGATCCTGCATAGACAGCAACACAACTAATATGTTCAAGACCCAGAAAGGTAGTAAGGACATTGATAAAATAGTCCATGTGACATCAGTGGTTATGAAGCTACGAGAATACTTTTTGAGCACAAAAAAAACCACAAAAATAATCACTTTATTCACACCTGTGCTTTGTGTACACTCGTGAACTTTTGTTGAAGACTGACACTGAAGAGAAGAAATTGTTAAATAAAGTTGTTCATTTTATTTTCTTTGCACACAAAAAGTATTCTAATAGTTTTAAAAAAGTGATGTTAATCCACTGATGTCACATTGATGTTATGTCGGTAAAACAAAATCTTTTCTTGTTAAAATTACATCTTTTCTCGTAATAACAAGATGTTATGTCATAAAAACGACCTCTTATAATAACAAGTTATGTCGTTAAAATTACATCTTTTCTCGTAATAAGATGTTGTGTCGGTAAAACAACATCTTTTCTCATAATAACTAGATGTTAAACGACATCTTTTCTCATAATAACGAAATGTTATATCATTAAAATGACATTTTCTTGTAATAACAAGATGTTATGTTGTTTGAAATAACATCTTTTTTCGTGATAAGATGTTATGTCATTAAAAAGACATTTTCTTGTAACAGCGAGATGTTTCATTAAAACATTTTTTGTCTTAATAACAAGATATGTTGTAAAACATCTTTTTCTCATTAAAATGACATCTTGTAAGAACAAGATGTTATGTTGTTAAAACGACATCATGTCTAGTTAAAATTAAATTTTTTCTCGCAATAACAAGATACGTCATAAAAAGTACCTCTTTTCTTATAACAAGATGTTATGACGGTAAAACGACATCTTTTTCTCATTAAAATTACATCTTTTCCACTACTAACAAGATGTTATGTCATTAAATAACATCTTTTCTCGTAATAAGGAGATGTTATGTCGTTAAAATTACATTTTCTCATAAATGACGAGATGTCGTTAAAATAGTATCTTTTCTTGTAATAAGATGTTAAAATAATATCTTTCCTCGTTATAACAAGATGTTATGTTGTAAAACATCTTTTTCTCATTAAAATGACATCTTTTCTTATAACAAGATGTTATGTTGTTAAAACTACATCTTTTCTCATAGTAACGAGATGTTGTCTTAAAAACGACATCTTTTCTCGTTAAAATTACATCTCGTAATAACGTTATGTCGTAAAAACGACATCTTTTCTCGTTAAAATTACATCTCGTAATAAGATGTTATGTCGTAAAAACGACATCTTTTCTCGTTAAAATTACATCTCGTAATAACGATGTTATGTCGTAAAAACGACATCTTTTCTGGTTAAAATTACATCTCGTAATAACGATGTTTTGTCATAAAAACGGCATCTTTTCTGGTTAAAATTACATCTCGTAATAACGATATGTTGTAAAAACGACATCTGTTCTTGTTAAAATTACATCTCGTAATAACTAGATGTTATGTCATAAAAATGACATCTTTTCTCGTTAAAATTACATCTCGTAATAACGATGTTATGTCGTAAAAATGACATCTTTTCTCGTTAAAATTACATCTCGTAATAAGATATGTCGTAAAAACGACATCTTTTCTCGTTAAAATTACATTCCGTAATAACTAGATGTTAATTCGTAAAAACGACATCTTTTATTGTTAAAATTACATCTCGTAATAATTAGATGTTATGTCATAAAAACGACATCTTTTCTCGTTAAAATTACATCTCATAATAAGATGTTATGTCGTAAACGACATCTTTTCTCGTTAAAATTACATCTCGTAATAAGATGTTATGTCGTAAAAACGACATCTTTTCTCGTTAAAATTACATCTCGTAATAACTAGATGTTATGTCGTAAAAACGACATCTTTTCTTATAAGATGTTTTGTCTGTGAAACTACATCTTTTTTCTTGTTAAAATGACAATCTTTTTGTGTAATAAGATGTTACGTTGTTAAACAACATCTTTTCTCATAATGAGATATGTCAATAAAACAACATCTTTTTCTTGTTAAAATGACATCTTTTCTCGTAATAAGAGGTTATGTCATTAAAACATCTTTTCTCAGTAACGAGATGTTATGTTGGTAAAACAACATCTTTTTCACATTAAAATGAAATCTTTTCTTGTATTAACAAGATGTTATATTGGTAAAACGACATCTTTTTTTTCGTTAAAATGACATCTTTTCTCATAAGAAGATAGAACGACTCTATTCACACGCATACGTCATGGTACTCTTGTGAACACACGACAAAGACCTTTTTTTTTTAATTTTTTGAATTGTTGAATAAAGTTGTTAATTTTGTTTTGCGCACAAAGTATTCTTGTAGCTTCAAAAAATTTATGACAAACATAAACATTGACTATTTTAACAATGTTCTTGCTACCTTTTTTGGTCAGAAAGCTCTCAAATTTGATCAAATTTGTTCTCTGAAGATGAACAAAGGTTTTACAGGTTTGGAACGTGACGAGGGCGAGTAATTAATGACAAAACTATCCTTTTTGAAACATTTCAAAGTTTCCTTCACATGATCCTTTCTGCCCTGTCCCAGGTTGGCGTCAGACAACTGTACGTTCAGGTTGACGTGGCAGCCATGTAGAAGCCCGCCACACTTCTCCTGATCTTTGGGAGTCCCGGGACCAAAGGCCTTCTGTGCTGCTGTGGGGAAATTCTCCACCTCAACCCATCTGTCTTTGGGTTTCTGTCGCTCCACTTCCATCTTGGATCAAGATGGAGCTGGTGCAGTCCAGCAGTCTGACTCCACTCTTGCCAGAAAACAACTTGACCAGCTACAACAATGTGATGTTTTTGAGGGAAGCAAGAACTTGCAACATTTGTGCACCCTCTTGATCATTTGAACTTTGTTTTTTGTTTTGAAGTTCCCCATTGCTTTTGATTTTTATAATCCCAAACAAACTGTTTCTTTTCCTCATAATCGCTGCCCTTTTTCATCATCAGAATGGGGTTTTAATTATCGGTGGTATGAGTGTGGAGTTCAGTGGACATTTGTAAAAAATAGCAGTATGTGATTTATTGACTTTTTGTACATCACCTGCTTTGTTTTTCAGTTGCACAGTTGTAAAGAGGTGCAGAATCCGTTCACCAATGCCATTATGTAAACATAAACATTTGTCTGCATTTCTTAAGTGCCTTTTTAAAAATGATCATGGACAATCGCTTGGACCACCGTGTTTGATGGTCAACGTGAATGCGATGAAACTGGATCTTTATGACCTTGAGTTCTGTCTACAATTAAAACATTCCTTTGCATTTGGCTTCGCATGGTGTAAAATTTGTATGAACAAGTTCCTAAAACCTTTTTTGTTTTTGTTTTCATCCGTACGTCTGATGAACGAGTTAAATGGAGTTTGTTTTTTATGCACAAGAAGGTACAAGCATCAGTAGGCAAGTCCAGCATATTTGTGGTAATATGTCAGAGCCTATTACTGTTTATTTCCTTTCAAGTAATAGGTGGAAACAGTTCATCAAGGCTGATCCTGTCTCGACACACAGACCTTTTCCAGTTTAAAAATTGATTAAGATTTCCTCCAGTGAATTTTTTTTTTTTTTTTTTTTTTCCAATATAAATACTCTTACTTTGTGTTTTTCAGCTCTACTTGAAACTAAATTAAAATTAAAAGTTAATTCCGCTCTGGAATGGGTTGAAGGAAGGACACTGGAACATTTTCAGTTGCATTTGAGAGGGTTTGAAAGGATGAAGAGTTTTGAGGTAGGATTTTCAGGACAGAATTATCATCATATAAGTATTAAATCAGTTGATAGACTTTGTTTGCCAAGCTGGTATAAAGTGACTCATTACTGCCACACACTGTGTTACTTTTCCACTCAATTATGTCGTCATAATGAGATATGTAGTTTTAACAACAGTTTCTCATAATAACAAGATATGTCGTTAAAACATATTTTCTTGTAATAAGATATGTCGATAAAACTACATATTTTCTCATGAGATGTTGTTAAAATGACATTTTTCTTTTTAAAATGACGTCTTTTCTCATAATAAGATGTTATGCCATTAAAACGACATTTTTCGTAATGTGATGTTATGCCGTTAAAATGCCATGCCATGTTTTTCCTCATTGGAATGACATCTTTTTCATAATAAGATGTCATTAAAACATTTTCTTGTAATGAGATGCGTCGTTAATCACCAAGATGTGTCATTAAAACATCTTTTTCTTGTTACAACATCTTTTCTAATAATAAAATGTTATGTCATCTTTTCTCATAATGAGATGTTAAAACATCGTTTTTCGTAATGAGATGTTACGTCGTTAAAACCTTTCTCGTTACAATGACATTTTTTTCATAATAACAGGATGTTGTCATTAAAATTACATCTTTTCTTGTAATGAGATATGTCGTCAAAACACATTTTCTCGTAATAAAATGTTATGTCATTAAAGCATCTTCTCGTAATAAGATGACATTAAAACGACATCCTTTCTCGTGAGATATGTCGTTAAAATTACGTCTTTTCTTGTTAAAACATCTTTTCTCGTAATAGGATGTCGTTAAAACATCTTTTTCTTAAAATGACATTTTTTTCTCATGTCATTAAAATGTCATCTTATTCTCGTTAGAATTACATCTTTTTTTTTTATAACAGGATGTTGTCGTTAAAATGACTTCTTTTCTCGTAATAAGATGTTATGCGTCAAAATTACATCTTTTTCCTGTTGAAACGACATCTTTTCTCGTAATCAGGTGTTGTTAAAACATTTTTTTTCTCATTAAAACGACATCTTTTCTTGTAATATGTTGTTAAAATGCCATCTTTCTCATTAGAACATCTTTTTTCTTAATAACATTGTCATTAAAATGCCATCTTTTTCTCGTTTTATAGTAACAGGATGTTGTCGTTAAAATATCTTTTCTTGTAATAAGATGTTATGTCATTAAAATTCCATCTTTTCTCGTAATAACAAGATGTCGTTAAAACCACATCTCACTAAAACATCTTTTCTTGTAAGAAAAATGTCATTAAAACATTGTTTTTCGTAATGAGATACGTTGTTAAAACCTTTCTCGTTACAATGACATTTTTTTCATAATAACAGGATGTTGTCATTAAAATGACATCTTTTCTCATAATAAAATGTTATGTCATTAAAGCATCTTTTCTCGTAATAAGATTGTTAAAATGGCAACCTGTCTCGTGAGATGTGTTACAATTACATCTTTTCTCGTAATCAGATGTTGTTAAAACATCTTTTTCTCGTTAAAACATCTTTTTCTTGAAATGTTATGTCGTTAAATGACATCTTTTCTCATAAGATGTTGTTAAAACCTCTTTTCTCGTTAAAACGTAAAAAAATCTTTTTTCTTTAAAATTACATCTTTTTCTCGTTAGAACATCTTTTTTTTACAATAACAGGATGTTATGTCATTAAAACAACATATTTTCTCATATTGAGAAGTTGCGTTGTTAAAATTAAATTTTTTTTCCTCATTAAAATAAATGTTTTTCTTCTAATAAAATATGTTGTTAAAATGACATCTTGAGATGTTATGTCATTAAAGCAACTTTTTTTTCTCAATAAAACAATTTTTTTCTCGTAATAATGACATATGTCATTAAAACAATGTTTTTTCCTGTTATAAAAGATATAATATATGGTTACATGCAGGAGGGATAATAAAAATAAACTCTTTTAAATGTATTTTAATATTATTGCTTTTAGTGTACCGGCATGTTTATTAGGATTAATCTGTCTACAATTTAAAATGCCTAACCAATAAATGACATCCTGTTATTATAAGAAAAGACATAAAGTAAAGACGTAACATCTCGTTTTTACGAGAAAAGATGTTGTGTGTGGCAAAAAACGGTTATTTATATATAAAAATGTATATATTAAATGATATTTCATTATTATATATTAATTTATATATAAAATATATATATATTTTGCATTTTAACGTTGGGTAAAAATATTGAAAACATCCATGAACCACAATATTGTTTACAGATGGGTTGAACACTATAGTCAGCCTCTGAAAGGGACCAGATACTTTTTACATTGAAATTTCACTTCTCCTTTATAGGAAAAAACCATGCTTCTTTGAGAACCACAGGATATTTTTGAGCATTTAATCACAACCATTTTTAACCTGTTATTTCTTAGAATAATGCTAAGAGGAAACTATAAAAGTCTTTCGCACACAAAATACGACAAAGTAGGCCCACACTAATACCACAAGCAGACATGCAAATATCTAAATAATATTCGTAAAAAACAGTTTTTTGTCAAAGGTGTCCCGAAAGGTATATAACCTTCACTTGAACTAGTAAACGTTAATTTGCAAATGCTTTGCTCTTCGACGGTGGTAAAAAAAAAGCAGATGCAGATCTGTAAACCCAGTAATCTATAAATGCAAAGTGAGCTCAAATTTTTCTTTGCATAAATAAAGCAGAGGCAAACTACTTTGACAATAGCTCTGTTCACTTCCTATGCAATTCATGCTGACAGAAAATAAATGAAAGATCACAAACAAAACCACAGATGAAGACCAAAACAGTCAAACCACATGTAAGGCATTGAATCAGTGGCGACAAAATGAGCGTCTTTATTGTACGAAAATCAATCTTCATCCATTATGACAAGCTCAAAGGAATCTCAGCATTCGCTTTTATCTTATTTACATTCTTACTGAGAAAGTTCCATTAAGAAAGCCTCTCGCTTCTGAAACATTACGCCAATTTCAAAGAAAGCTCAATTTCAGAGGGACTAATGCAAACCAGATGCGGTTGGTCCACAATAACCTTTTCCATTTCCCCATCATTTACATCTCTGACAGCAAGAACATGACTGTCACATGTCAAAATAATCATCCCAATCGAAATTGAAATCTTGTAATGAAATGCAACCCTGGCCTGACCGGTGCTTAAAGGTTAAAGTGGTCAAACTTGATCTGGATAACAACTTTTGCATGCTCTCCTGACCCTCTGGCAGCTCCAGGCTCTCATGTGGACGTCCGCTTTTCCTTTTTAAAAAGCTTTAGGAGCACTGAAAAAGGAGCTTTTTTCTCGAAGAGCACAAGATTTGTGGATATCAAGAAACATATGTGGAACTATCGGTCATCTTCAACGAATTCAATCCCTCAGGACCGCTGAAGAGTTTTAACATGTCCACCTCTAGAGGATGAAGGTGTCCGCTGATGATCATCGAGTGAAGTGGTCCTCCCAGGTCACAGGACGCCAGCTCTCGGAGCGTCCCGGAACGGATGGTCTGGTCCTCGGCTCCGACTCGAGCCAGACCAACGCACACTGTGTCTTCAGTCATTGCTGCATTGAAGGAAAGAACACAGGAGAAGCCATAAAACCAACGCTTGCAAAGCGTTCAATCAAACCTAATCCAATTTTCCGTCAATGCTCGCCAGTGTCTCAAGTCGGCCAGACGTCCAGATGGTTCTACCACAGAGTTCACGAAGGTTTTTAGAAAGTTACTTACCCAGCTCCTCGCCCCGATCCCTTCGGTTCTGTAGTATCTCCAAGAGTTGCTCAGCTGCCTGAGCAACAGTCATGTACCTGGGAGGCTCGTAAATCTTTCGACCCCTGGAGAGAGAGGAAACTAAACTTTAAAAGGACTTCTATGGCTTAATATAACATAAATGATTTCTCTTATGTAGTATGAAAACCCATAAAAGATTCACGTTATTTAAAAAATCCACATCGTTTTATACATATTTTGAGCTTTGGGGGGCGCCGTTATTTTCGGTGCGCCGATGATGTCAAATGGTTGCGCTACCTGTTGCTATTTTTACTTCAACGCAACTCAAAATACACAACTTGGGAAATAAAATGTTGATACGATCCTACATTGTGCTGTGTTTGGTTGTAATTTTCAGTCGAAGGGCAACAAGTGAAGTGATGTAGGGAAGATGCCTGTGGATGAATAAAACTACTTAAATATCCTCGTCTTTTTTCTCGCCAATGTAGCCCTGATGCCTTTAAGTCTTTTAGTAGACCACAGCTACTGAAAGAGCTTATGGGTGGCAATGGATATAAGTGTAGGGTTAAATCAAATGCCATACCATCGATACCATCGTTTAAACGCCCCTGGATATCGAGTGAAATCCATGCTGAGAAACCATTTCAGTGGCTGTGGCGTCATGAAAAGCGTTGGCATGTTTACATCCTGTCAGGATGGCATCTAGCGTTTCTTGTCTCAAACCTAAGCTGCACAATGTGGCATTGTTTCAGTAATTTATTTTCCGAGTTGTGCTGCGGTAAAAATACCAACGGGTAGCACCAGTAGCTCACAAAGTGCAACCATTTGACATCATCGATGCAGAATGCACTGCGCACCAAAAAACGATGCGCCCTCATAGTCCAAAAATGTAGGTCTACACTGCTTTCCTAGTGATAAGAAGGAAAAGAATGGGAAAATGCCTGTGGACAAATAAAACTTCCTAAAGACCCGCGTCTTTATTCTTTCCACTTTAACCCTGATGCCTTTGAGACTTTTAGTAGAGCACTGCTACTGAAAGAGCTTGCGAACGGCAGAGACAAAAAACGCTAGATGCCATCCTGGCAGGATGTAAACATGCCAACATTGCCCTTTGACTGAAAATTTCAACCAATAGCAATGTGGCTTCATTTAAGTATTTTATTTAAGAGTTGTGTTGTGGTAAAAATACCAACAGCTAGTGCCAGTATCTCACAGAGTGCAACCATTTGACGTCATTGATGCAAAATGCACTGCGCACCAAAAATAATGGCGCCCCCATAGTCCAAAATATGTATAAAACCATGAGGATTTTTAGCTCTCCAGGAACAGGGTTGAGCACCCCTGGCTTAATATAATGTTAATAATATTTTGAAATGATTGCACTCAGTGAGCTACAGGCGCTACCTGTTGCTATTTGTACCGCAACACAACTCGGAAAATAAAATACTGATGCGATGACCACATTGTGCGGCTTTTGGTTGTTTTTTGTAGTCGAAGGGTAACAAGAGAAGCAATGTAGATGTAGGTCTACACTGCTTTCCTAGTGATACGAAGAAGGAAAAGAATGGGAAAATGCCTGTAGACAAATAAAACTTCCTAAAGACCTGCGTCTTTGTTCTTTCCACTTTAACCCTGATGCCTTTGAGGCTTTTTGTAGAGCACAGCTACTGAAAGAGCTTAGAAATGGCAGAGACAAGAAACGCTAGATGCCATCCTGCAAGAATGTAAACGAGTTTCTCAGAGCGGATTTTACTTGACTCCTTGTCGAATTGCAGTAAAAAAATAGCAACAGGTAGCGCCAGTATCTTACAGAGTGCAACCATTTGACATCATCGAAGCTTATAAAAGGCAGAGACAAGAAACACTAGATGCCATCCTGACAGGATGTAAACATGCTAACGCTTGTCATGACGCTGCAGCCACTGAAGGAGTTTATCAGTGCGGATTTCACTCAATATCCAGGGGCATTTAGACTCCTTGTGGGGAAAAATCAATGGTACGGCATTTGGTTTAAGCCTACGATTATATCCATCACCATCTGTAAGCTCTTTCAGTAGCTGTGGCCTACTAAAAGCCTCAAAGGTATCAGTGAAGTGGAGAGAACAAAGACAAGGGTCTTTAAGAAGTTTTATTCATCCACAGGCATCTTCGCATTCGTTTCACCTCCTCTTATCACTAGAAAAGCAGTGAAGACTTGCGTCGCTTCTCTTGTTGCCCTTCGACTGAAAATTACATCCAAAACCACACAATGTGGCATTGTATCAATATTTTATTTTCCGAGTTGTGTTGCAGTAAAAATAGCAACAGGTAGCACCAGTGTGCAACCATTTGATGTCATTGACACAGTATGCACTGTGCACCAAAAATAATGGCACCCCTCATAGTCCAAAATATGTATAAAACCATGTAGATTTTAAAAAATAATAATAAATAAATAACAGAAATCATTCATGGGTTTTCTAATACATATTTCAGTAAGAGACATCATTTTATTATATTAAGCCATGGTACAAGTGGTCTCAGGAACATTGAGCAAGTAGGTGGCCATTAATGCAATTTACATCTGAGCTTTAAAACGAAATACTCTGCATGCTTTACTTAAGGTGCATTAGCCATTAATGGACCGTCGGTCCATCCTTGATGAAATCAGTCAACTTAAGGAAGTTGGAGACATGCTTTGAATTTCTTTTTGGGGCCATTTCCCCCTCCCTGCAGTGAAGGGTACCAACCTCACTGGACAAGCATCTGACTGCGACCAAAATCATGCAGCATATGGTTATTCCATTTCCGAGTAATGGTACAACAGTGCCAATAAATCTGGGAGACATTAGCACACTTTCCAGCCTTGAACAGGGAGCACGCACCAGGCCTAATGCTCGTCTGCTTATAGCGTACATAGTGGAACACTAAAACCCATTTGGGGTTTATGTGGACTGGATATAATATTACACAAAGTGCGCAACCAAGGGGGGAGATAATTACAGGACACCACAGAGAGAGCAAGGAGTTAACAACCGTCTTCAACGACGAGAAATAATTCAGCACTAGTGAAGGTTTTTCAGAAGGACTTCAAGTTCAACTTCGAAAGCAGACAACGAAGTTGCCGACGAACATATTTCTGAAGGTTTCATATGGGAAAATTATACCGTGGCAGTTCTGGAGGCGGCCCAGGGAAGGTCCATGATAACATATCATGCGTCCAAGTCAAACAAGCTGCCACGGTTTTTACTTTTGTTATTTTTTTCCAACTCAACCAGTCAGCCCCCCAGCAACTTGCACGAATGTTAACTCAATGTCTGCTGGAAACCACATATCAACCCTCCCGGAAAAGCATCGCAGACTAGATATAAATTAGCCTGAACCTCACCGAAAATCAGAAAGTGAGAGTCTTACCTCATTAAATTCTCCATGGACTGCTCTTTGACTTTGATATCTGTGAAACAAGGGAGTTGTAAGTGTTGTATGATACAATAAGCTCGGGTTTTATAAACTAGGCCTCTCTGGATGTTTCTGTCACGTCATAAATAGTAGGTCGCCCCTCCGTCTGGGGCTGTTAACCCCACACGGTCTGGAGCGTGAGTAAATTTTCAGACGGCACCTGAGAGGACCCCATATTGAGAACAAAGACAGATGTACAAATCACAACCAGTCATGTTTTCACACCATGTCTACACTGAAAGTGTCAACGTTAACCTCAAAATGTTCGTAAATAACCGACCAATCAGATGAAATTTCAAGGCTAAACTTCAGCTGCAGTAAAATGGGACGTTTTCTTTCTTTCTTTTCTTTCCTGCTTTCTCTATAAATGGAAATATGACATTAAAACTGACTAAAACTGCATGCATTTTAGAATAGAAAAATAAAAGTATGCAAAAATTAACATAAAACAAAATTACACAAAACTCATTATTGATATTGTTAAACTTACATAAAATTGACAAAAAACTGTCATATATATATATATATATAGACAGAAAGTTTACATAGAAAAAACTAAACCAGATAACTGACATAAATTTTTATATATTTTTTAAAAAATGAATTAATGTTATTTGTAAAATGACATCTAAATAACATTGCTGAAAAAAGTTTTAAAACAATGGCACACAATTCATAATTAATTAATGATATTTGTAAAAAAAAATTTTAAAAAAAATTAAATAAAAAAACTGGCATAACATATATAATTCATTAATGATTTGTTTTAGAAAAAAGTAACCAGAAAACTGACATAAAATGCATAATTAATTAATGATATTTGTAAAAACAAGGAAAGAAACCAGAAAATGATACTTGTTAAAAAAAAAAGAATGAAAAAAAATTGACATAACAATCATAATTAATTAATGATATTTGTAGAAAAAAAAGAAACCATAAAACTGTCATAAAATGCATAACTAATTAATTCATTAATTAATAATATCTGTAAAATGACAAAAAAACTAATGATATTTCTCAAAAAATGGAAGGTGAAAAACTGAAATAAAATTCATGATTAATTAATGATATTTGTAAAATAATAATAATAATAATAATAAAAGAAATTAAAAAATAAACCCGATAACTGACATAAAATTAAAAAAAGAAAACTGATGTAGCATTCATAATTCACTGATATTTCTAGAAAAAAGAAATCAGAAAATTAATTTAAAAATTAAATTAATATTGTGAAATGACAAAAAAAACCCTCATTTTACATAAAAAAGAAAATGTAATGACATCTGTTAAAAAAAGAGAAAAAAAGAAAATTGACATAACATTCATAATTTATTAATGATATTTATAAAATGACAAAAAACTAAATGATATTTCTTAAAGAAAGCTGACATAAAATTCATAATTATTAACTAATGATATTTGTAAAATGACAC
>JAHKKF010510316.1:0-11892 GCA_019740295.1 Labeo calbasu | reverse complement strand
GCCTATATACTCTGTCTACATTATGCATTTAAGACTCAATTAATATTTAGTTATAATTTGAAAAACCTTTACTCACCAAGATTAGGCTACATGTTTTTTTTGGAGGAAATTTATTGAATCCATGGTAGATGGCTTTAGCGCGGTCCTGCGCTCACTGATGGTGCGTCCAGCAGCACTGAACACCCTTTCACTGCTGCTGCTACTGGCCGGGATGCATAGCACTGATCTGGCTAATTTTGCAAGTTTTGTAAATTTTGCCAAAACGTAATCGCCAGAGGCAAGCCTCCGTTTCACCACCTCAACATCCATTTTCGCATCTTTCTGGCGCTAATCGAAACGCATCACATGACCGCTCATTTACCGCGCAAGCCGGAGCGCAAGCCCGTGCCCGGCCCGAGCCCGTGAAAACTGATATAAATTAAGACCGAACCCGAGCGAACCCGTCGGGTCCTGTCGGGTCCGGGCAAAGATCTTCAGCTCTACTTCCAACGCCCAAGAAATTGACCTGCTCTCTCACTGGAGAGCCGCCATAGCAGAGGTCCTTCAACCGGAGCCTTTTCTCGTAGTAACAAAACAGTAGATAAAACGGCTGAGAATCTTGGCAAGAATGCTGGGATAGTGGCTGTTCCACTACGGATATCACATCCTACCCGAAGGGGAGGTAACATGTGAATAAGCACCTTAGGACTCACAGAGGGAGTGCTACATAGGGAGGATTCTGAGGTGGGCTCCACATAAGGAGAGACTACCAAAACTCAGAACCTGAACCTAGAGACAGAGCCTGTCTCAGGGGAAACACCGCATCTCTAGGGAATATAGGTGGAAAATATACACATTGGGCCCCATAAGGAGCCACTACATGTGGAGCACCAACCCAATACAAGAGTTCACATGTGGCAACCTACCTTGTATTGGGTTCTAATAGCAAATTCCTCCGCCGAACTTGGCTACGTGTAACGTGCTAGAGTGATGGAAGGAGTAATTCAGGGTTTACCTGGGGAAACTTACTGAACTGAGGAAGCATAATCGCCCTATAGGGAAAGCGCTATAGCAAGCTCTACACCATACCAGTCTCCTGAATCACAAAGCTTGTGTTTAGGACTCCGGAAGACACTGGCTCCATTTGCAGATTATAGAATCCGGCGAATGTGTTAGGTGTAGCCCAACCTGCAGCTCTACAAAATGTCTATTAGAGAGGCCCTGTTTACCAAGGCTGCATGCTGAGGCAGCGGCATCCCTGGTCGAGTGGCTGTGACTCTCAGTGGGCAGGGTAGACCTGATCAGGTTCCAAAAACTCTCCCAATTATTAATAATTTTTCTAATGCTTTGAGTTTATGTCTTAATCTAAATAAATGTGAAATAATGACATTGAAAGAATCTCAGCTCACACAAATTTGCAATCTACCACTTAAATCTAAAATAAATATCTTAATATTCTCCTTACCAAAGATAAAGAAATAAGTGAGACACTTAATATATCTAATAGAATTGATAAATGTAAGACAAGATTGGAAGATGGATGCAGAGAGACATTTCTATATTTTCTATATTTGGAAGAATTTTATTGACAAAAGTGGAATCTCTGTCTAGATGCATTTACCCTGCAGGATTCCTTCAAATTTCTAATAAGAAAATTAAGTTAATTAATCAGATGAATTTTAAATACATTTGGAATTGGAATTGGAAAAGTTTATTATGTTAAAAAAGGGACACTAGTGAAAGATTATAAACAAGGGGGTTTACAGGCCATGTATGAATGGAACTTAAGAAAAATTGGCTTAAAAACTTTCTAATAAATAATAATAATTTCTGGTTTTGCACCCCTAGAAATATCTTTAAAAGTGTTCGTGGTCAACCCATTCTCACCAGTGTTGGGCAAGTTACTCTGAAAATGTAATTAAATTACTGATTACTGATTACTCCTTTGAAAAGTAATCACATTAATGTTCTGATTACTTTATTTCAAAAGTAATTAGTTACATTACTCATTACGTTACTTTTTTCCTGTACATCCACGAAAATTACATGAAATAGTGAAATTGTGTGTTGCCTACCATCCCAGCATAAACGCTCTGATAAAATATTGTTATTAAAGCATGAACATTCACAAACCGCTGTTATTTTAACTATAAAAGCAATAGTCTGCTGCGTGTGTGGTTGCAGAATACACGGCATTTCGAGCGGTGAAGTGGATTCTCTGATTGTCCATTGCATTTCAGAAATCAACATTGTTCAACACTGCAAACACGTTATAAATAGAAACTCTGCCTATGCCTATGCCTATGCCTGTTAATCGTTTTTGTTTTATATAGTTGTTTTTGTTGCTTTTGTGCAATACATGAATAGCAATTAATTTGTTTTAGATATTTTATGTATAAACAGTTCTATTTTGCGGGAGTCCCGCAAATCATTTTTATTCTATCGCATCCCGCACACACGAGTCTCTGCCCGCCAGCGCCCGCAGTCGCCTATCAAGTCTTGTACCGCGCAAGTCTTGTAGCGAGAGTGGTCTCTTATCCACTGGCACTGGACTCGACGCAACAGAGAGCGGCGCGGTACGACAATAGAAGCTGATGCGTTGCTCTCGGCACCCGGTACGTTCTCAATAAGTTTTAATGTGCTGTGTTGCCCTTTCAGTTTTTCACGGTCGAAAAGGATTTATTTCCCTCTAATTGACAATGCACAATAATGTTCTTGCCTTTGACAGAAATAAACTTAAAATAATGATTGTATTTCCAGCTACGCGTGCTTTCCTCTCTCCATGCTTACTATGTTTTCATTGGTAGTATCCGCCTCACAGGCGCTTTCCAGTCAAAGTAGTTCTCAGGTAAAGGACGTCCCGTGTGCTAGCTAACAACCTTTTTATAATCTATATGATAAATCACATTCTGTCGGCAATGATGTAACGCAGCGGTAACGCATGCTTGTAACTATACTCTAATTACTAATTTGTAAATTATAAGGCGTTAAATTACTCCGTTACTAAAAAAAAAAATCAAATTTCAGTAGCCCAACACTGATTCTCACTCCCAAGGCATCAAAAACTGCAGAACGGTAAGCGCCTTTAGCGTCACTATGAAGATGTCACTACTGATGATGACAAACTGGGACCTACATTGATTTTAATGGGAAACTTTTGGCGTCAGAGCGCAGACGCGAAGGACATGAGATGATCGCTATAAATCACGTTTAGGAAGTCTCATTCAGCACACATTGGGATGTTTGCCATCAGTTTACGTGTGCCACAGGTTGGGTGAGTAGTCGTAAATATGTTGTCTTAATGTTTGTTTAAAAATGTATCCTGTCTTCTTTATTAATCAGATTAGCGCCATATATTTATTCGCTTAATTATATCTGTCATCCGAGGCTGTCTTTGCGTTTCATTGCGTTACACACCTGCTAACTGGTTACTGCAGTTGTACTGTGATATTTGATGTTAAAACACAGTAAACAGGATACTTACCATGTTTTTACCTCAGTAACTGCAGATTTACTGTGGCATTTAAAGTTAAAACACAGTAAACATGACACTTACCATATTTTTTACCACAGTACCTGTAGTTGCACTGTGATATTTGAAGTTAAAACAGTAAACAGGATACTTACCATGTTTTTACCACAGTACCTGTAGTTGTACTGTGATATTTGAAGTTAAAACAAAGTAAACATGACGCCATGTTTTTACTACATTAACTGTAGTTGTACTGTGATATTTGATGTTAAAACAGTGACACTTACCATGTTTTTACCACAGTAACTGTAGTTTTGCTGTGAAATTTGAAGTTAAAACACAATAAACAGGACACTTGCCATGTTTTTACTAAGGTAAATGTAGTTGTACTGTGATATTTGAAGTTAAAACAAAGTAAACAGGACACTTACCATGTTTTTGCCACAGTAACTGTAGTTTTGCTGTGGCAGTTTTGGTAAAAAAAGCACAATAACCACAACACTTACTATGCTTTTACTGCAGTATCTTTAGTTTCACTGTGATATGTATAGTAATATCACAGTAATCACCAAACTTAATGCTAGTTTTGATGTGCTTTTACAACAGATACCACAGTAATCACTACACTTACTATTCCATGCTTGTAATACCTTTTATTGTAAAAATACAAAAAACAAAAACAAAAACAAAAAAACAAAAATTAAAACAAATTATTTTTAGCCTCTTGCAGTTCATTCATATCAGTTTATAACTTAAATATTTTGCTCACAGTTCATTATTAACATTCGCTATATAATTATCTTTTCTTTCCCTTTTTTTAGCTGAGAAGACCTGAAGGAAGCAATCAGCCCAGTCTTGTTTGTGGAGAAGTATTCGTTTAGAAACAGAGAAGACAGAAAGCTGTGGAGGGAGACTTTTGCAGTATTAGGTCTGAGTTAGTTTTACCCTTTTATCAAACATTCCTGCTGTTATAATTTGCACAGCATATATATAATATATAACATGCTGTTTCTTAAACTTTTGCCCTGTCCAAATACCCACACTTGCAGTTTTTGCACTTAACCCCTTGACTACTTATATGATGTATTTCCTGTATTTGGCCCAAGTGTTGAAGTGAACATGAAAACCACAAGTGTGCGTAGAACTTTTCATTACCTGATGGGACACACTTATAGTGTGGTAAAAATGCAAGTGTTTACAGAGATTTATTTTTAGTTTCAACTGAGTATTTTAAAATAAACTTCTAAATGTCTGTTCAGTAGTCCCTATAGCAGTTTAATTTGTGGTGCTTCTAATTAAGTGATAAAAAGCAGTTGCAAATGATGTACAAAATAAAAGTACTTCTCTTTGCATAAAACGTGCAACACTTTGTTTTACTACCAAATTATTTGTGATATCTAATTATTATAATTATTATTAATTTTTAACTTACATTGGAAAGGTTTCTGTGACCTCTCGCAAGATCTTACGATTTATTCCAAAACATGATGCATGTGGGATACACTAAGCCTCCTGAGCAGTATTCAAAATGGTGTGGATTTAGTGTGCGTTAAGAGCACTGCAATTTGCCATTATTTAGAACTGGGACAGTCTTGCGCACTTACTTCCTGTCGCATACATGTGCTATCAAGTGGCCAAGACTGCAAGTGTGGGTATTTGGACTGAATTTTTTTGTAAAATTTTTAAAAATGCCCCATTAGTACATCAAAGTCTTAATAATTCAATAATTCAATAATTCAATAGAACACTTGTATGATATTGTACAAGTGTAAGTGTAGACAGTACTGCAATGTTTACTCTACTGCTCATTGCCTCAGTCCCTGTACAGTCTCATTTGACACAATATTTGTAAATCAGTTGTGCCTCTTTTTGGAAAGCAGTCAGAAACCCCACACAGTCAGAAACTTTATATTATCCATTGGCTTATTAATAAATTACTTCAAATGGGCCCCGTCAGTTCATTGTCCAGCATTACATGATGTTTCTCTGCACCTTGTAATTTATCTGTTTCAGTGACGTGTCCTGTTAGTATGTAACCATATTTAAAAGAATTTGATATATAGCTTGCTATTAATGACTTACTTTTAATAACGGATGCATGTCAATTTTGATTATACAGCATCTCTGCAGAGGCTGCTTTTACGGTCTAAAAAAACCCCAAAGTAATGTATAAACAAACAAGTTGCATGTAATGTAATAATATTTCCTTTCTTTCCGTCTTACAGGGTTACTTGCAGATAACGCTGTCCTTTTCCATCATGCACAAGGCCCTCTTTAACTTTTTATCCTCAACACATACAGAAATGGCACCAGATCAATATTAGTTTTTTTGTCAGAAGATGCAACTTATTATAAGCTTATAATGAATACATATTGACCTTCCAGCAACCCATATACTGTATACAGAACCAGTAATGAAAACAATAGTTAAAAATGGTCTTTTTCGTATTGATAAAGCATTGTGTTCTCTTTTTTAAGCATTATAAACTTTACTTGGTGTCTTTCTAATGGTTTTATCACAAAACTATATTTTTCATGATGCTATTGTCAAATGTATATTTCTGCATTTGTATGTAGCAGTTGTTTGTTTTCCTGAACATTTTCTCTATCTTCCATTGTTAGGACAATTAATGTTTATTTGGTGCTGTGCTGATGGATGGATGGATGATTTTTATACAGTTTTATAGATGATATTTGACACTTGATATGCATGACTTCATGGTGTTATTTTTGATGTTAGTTTGAAACATTTACATGTGTGTAGTATCACTTTTGTGTTGTCAGTTTAAGCTTTTAAGAAAATGCATTTGTTTCCAGTGTTCTCTGAAAGACATACACTATATGTACTGTTTTGTTTTTATTATTATTTTTATAAAAGGATTTACGTACATTACATACATACATTCATGAAAATAGTTAACGTTTACAATTATAATTATCACTAACAATTTTAATTTGCATTTAGTCACAATAAAAGTATTACAGTTAAAAATGTACAGTGTTGTTCTTAATAATTGCTTGCCTTTTAGTTTTTTTTTTTTTTTTTAAGAGAAGACAATAAAATATTTTGTGAAGGTTTGTAAGATTTTGAATGTGGTTTGTAAAAATATTGTTTGGCATATATAAGACTTTTGTTATATATTTCTGAGTTACACACCTTAAGTTATATTTTACTATAATTAATTGCATATAATTAAATACATTTTTGTAATTAACTGCTTATTCTATTTATTTATTTTATTATTTATTCTTCATAGTGGCAAAAACAAGCTTGGTGACAGAGGATGCAGTGCAGTAGTTCGGGCACTATGTTTGACATATCAGTGAATACTGGGAAATGCTTACAAAACTATGCTTTTCATTATGCTTTATATATTTACTTGTTTATTAATTTATATTTTTTACGTTTTTATTCTTAGAGTTAAAATGGTAGAGAATTACAGAAACGCAAAAGTGAATATATAACTTTAAAACACAATGTAACTTACAATGTAAATGTTAGAAGCACATTATTTGATTAGTAAATGCACTTGTCTATGGTCAAAATAAATAAATAAATAAAAGTTATCTTAATGAGATAAAACTATGGGTTAAGGGTTAAGGCTGCATGGGATACAGCACATCAATATTGCCCAATTTTTGTCAACAGTAATTACTGTAGATGTAGACGTTATTAAACAGCGCATTATGTTACAAAAGTATGTTTTGCTAATGTTGTCACGTTAGTAATATATTAAGTTAACAATGGAGTACTGCTATGTTGAGAGAAATTACTCCTTTAGCGAGATCCTAACCCTAGCCCTAAGCATAACTTCAGTGAACTACAAATAACACCGCCATATTTTCCCTTTCCATCGATATAATGACAGAGGCTTATGGGTAACGTAGTTTAAAACGTTTTATTAATTAAATTAAATAAATAATATCTTTAATGGAAACTGGATATCTAAATATGTTCATTGTGCAAACCCCTATGACATATTTGAGAGGCAGGCTGAATTTTGGTATTTTACTGTGAGCAATATTTAAAATGCCTTTATAACAGCTTTCCATATATTTCTAAAAACTGTGCCCAACATTATTTAATCAACATAGCATAAGTAGAAATCCTGACGATTTTCTTATGTTTGATACGTTAATCGGGCTTTAACGTTAATTTACAGCCATTTGAAATATGCATTTTTTGGCTCTTCCAGGGGGTGCTACTGGGCCCCTGGGGGTAGAAAGGCAGTAAAACATACATATATGTGTTCTCCTCATCATGGACAACAAACTGTGTTGAGTTACATTTATATCTGACAGTTTTCACAGTCCACCATTTTCTATTCTTACATCATACCTCATATAGCATTATATGACAGGATATTGTGAGGCCATCTGATGAAACAGAAAAAAAATTAAAGAAATGCTTCAATAATAATAATAATAATAATAATAATAATAATAATAATAATAATAACAATAATAGATTATTTCTTAGATTTTTGAGGTAAACACCAATAAATATAATGGATGAACTTGCAACAACTTGCCATTATCTATTCCCCACTGTTAAGCAGTAATCAAAGACAATGTATACACATTGTGATAGTTCTGTAACGGGACTCTTGTGAAGCGTCATAGATCCAGGTGCGAGCTTTATTTAACACAACATAGTCAAGACAGGTAGGGTCGATATCCAAACAAACAGTGTTAACCAGGGCAAAACAATAGCGTAATCCAGAAAACAGGCAGAATGTCAAAATACCAGAGAGCAGTCCAAAAGTGACAAATAAACAAGGCAATGGAACAAGGTAAAAACTATGGCAAAGAAACAAGGCAAAACTATGGCTATGAAACAAAACTGTGGAAATAACAAAAACAATGAAAACAGGGAAACCGCTTGGTAGAATCCACACAGGCAAAACAATACTTCACGGGGATTGTTTGGCATGGCCTGCCTTATAAGGCTGCCAAACAGGAAGTAACTAGAGAAGCAGCAGAGGGAGCAGCAACAGGCAGTCCATGGGTAAAAAGGCTCTCTCTGTTGGCGTGGCATTACAAGTTCATAATTACTATTACACAAGTACAAATTCATGCAGTAGTAAAAATCACAATATAATAATAATAATAATAATAATAAGAAGAAGAAATTGCAAAAACCAGTGTAAAAATATCCTCCTCACCCCCTTATCTTGCTCCTCACAGGCTGGGCATCAGTAATGTGCATACTCTTGGTTTTTAATGCAGTAGAAGATGCAGGATGATCATTCCTGGTACATCTTGTTATATAAAATAATTAATCTTGTAAATCCCTTTATTTCACCAAAAATTGGCATATTTGGCACTATATACATATATACAATAATAACTTCTTGGTGTATTGTTGTCCCAAATATCATTAATCTGATAAAAAATGTTTATGTCTTAAGTAAAAACAATCATGGTAATTAATTATATGCAGTTTTTCCAAGTATAAAACATATATACACATATGAGCCTGCCTAGTAAAATTATGTATTTACCAAGAATTTTCAATACACAATATTCACCATCTTCATTTTATTGAAGCATACAGCATAAAGCTGATAAAGTAGCATCAAGACAAATGAGATTCAAGAAAAATAATAATGGATTATTAAAAATACATTAACATCGTATATTAATCAGTACACTGCAGCTGAAGCCACACAAATGAGTGATGAAATGTCCACCCGAAGTCACACAATCCATTCCAGTCAACTTTGATACAGATCATGTGGTACATATAAGACATTTGATACTGTTTGAGAAAATAATGATTCATTATCATCGCATCTAAACTGGTGTCTTGCTCTTCTCCATCCATTTCCCCATCATGATCTTCTTCTGTCGTGTCTGTAAACAGTTTGTGGTTGATATCCAGCACCGATGTGGTGTAGCTTTTTCTCAGCCAGAGGATCTCTCACTCCTGACATCCCATTTTCAGACAGTCCCAGACCTGGTCAAAATAAAACAAAACAAACAATTCAGATGAATTTGTTTAATGGACAGTCAGCTCAGCTTATGTTCTGCGTGATGTTGGGTGAGCAACTATGGCCCTTAAAGTACTGTACACATACCTTTTTTAAGGTTTTAAGACTTTTTGAGAAGCTTTTTCTTTGAAGACAATGTACAACATCCTCTTCTTTCTCTCCTTTCACTTGGCCAAAACCCCTCATTTGGCTGATGAGATCATCTGTACAAAGTAAAATTGTTAAAATACTGCAAAAAGAATTTCATTATGCAAGACTTAAGAAAGTGTTACAGAGGCAAAAGACTTGCTCATGAGACACCCACTGCCACGTGTAGTTCTCAGAGACTGGAGTATTTGCCTCTAGAATTCATTTATTGCTGCAGTAAATTCACTTTTATAACACTGCTTGTTTCTAAGAAAAAGGTGGTGTGGTTTTTAAAAACTTAAGATAAAAAATGTTCCAGTCACACTTTGCTAACATGCTGTAATTGTAAGTTGTACCCAATAAATAAATAAACAAATAAATAAATAAATAAGTAAAATTACAAATTAGAAAGAATAATCACTGCTGACATGAACAGTCCTGTGAGAGATCATTATAAAATGCTGTACTACACAATACAGCACTGCTTCAGTATAGACATACCAGTGGACATGCACACTTTTCTGTCTACTTTGTTTGGGAGCAAGATGTCCATATTCATTCCTCACCCCTGAACAAAGGACTTCCTTGGTCTTCCTTCTCTTCTGTAAAACAAGAAATTCTCTACTTACTCTATGTGCAATTAATATTGCTCCTTAAAATATAATTAAGTTAATTTAAAATAAGATTTAGACCAGAGCATTTGATGAGTAAATGTTAATTAAAAAAATTCTAGAAAATGTACCTGGGAAGGGCTGATCATGGCAAGACTCGTTGAGACTCAGTAATAGCTCTTTTAGTTTTTAGGAAGGATTGTGAGGGTTGGCTTGTAAAACAGCTGTTGATTTTGATATTGTAGAGAACTGGAAAAAAAGGACAGCACAATCTGTGAGTAATCATGTAAGACAGAAAAGGAAGAAGATATTATTACATTACATGCAACTTGTTGGTTTACACAATGTGGGTTTTCTTTTTTTTTTTTAAGACTGTAAAAACAGCCTCTGTAATTATATGTTAAATTAAATAATTAAATTACATGTTAAATAATTCAATGTTAAATGCATCCATTTTTAATAGTAAGTCATTAATATTAAGATATATATCTAATATATCTATATATCATTTAAACATGTTTACATGTTAACAGGACTGTTATCAGTAGTGTAATTGATCTGGTTCAGACAAATTAATCTAAGATTTGATACGTCATGTGACAAATTTGTATGAATGTGAGTAATTAATGTGAGTAATTTATTAAGAAGCCAATGGACAATATAAAGTTTCTGACTGTATGGAGCTTCTGACTGCTTTCCAAGAAGGGGCACAACTGATTTACAAATATTGTGTCAAATGAGACTGTACAGGGACTGAGGCAATGAGCAGTAGAGTAAACATTGCAGGACTGTCTACACGTACACTTGTACAATATCATACAAGTGTTCAGTTGAATTGTTGAATTATTAAGACTTTGATGTACTAATGGGGCATTTTTAAAACTTTTACCCAGTCCAAATACCCACACTTGCGTTCTTGGCCACTTGATAGCACATGCATGCAGCAGAAAGCAAGTACGCAAGACTGTCCCAGGTCTAAATAATGCCAAATTGCAGTGCTCTTAACGCACACTAGAGATGCGCGGATGAGCTCAAACGTCACCCGAATCCGCAGCTTCAAATGAATTATCCGCCCGCCACCCACCCGCACCTGTATTTTTCTCTGATTTAGATAACCGCACCCGATCGTCATTTACAATTACTCTAATTCTTAGTTTTGCATGATGATATGATGAATGGATGGTTAATTTTTAGCAGCAGATTGATTCAGCTGATCTGCACATCGCTGCACACTTAGCTTAATCACTCCTGCTTTTAAGCCAAATACACGCTAAAAAGAATAAGGTTAACTGACATCTGGACGTGACTCTCCGCAATCTCTGATGAAATCGGTTGGGTCGGTGTTTGAACACCTACTGGATCCTTTTTAAAAAAAAGTTTACAGGGGTTCACCCAGTTTAAGAAAGTTTTGATATAATAAAAATCTAATTATTTTAATTTTTAATGTATTGTTTTCGTTATAATGTACTGATTCAAATTAGTAATCAATAATTATTATTTTAATATTCGGCACCCTTGACATGCTCTCCCGTATGAACAGGCAGCAAATGTGGTGCTGGCGCGGACGGAGCAGGCGCAGTCATCAAACATATTTCAAAGGAAGCCGGCGCCATGGTCCTTACTGTCTTTGCTGGGTTTATTGAACGAATATGTGCCTTTATTCACATACGATTTAATTAGAAATGGAGGCCTGTCATGATTTTGGCTAATG
>JAHKKF010510315.1:0-11570 GCA_019740295.1 Labeo calbasu | reverse complement strand
TAATCCACTGCATCTTCAGCGGCTCAGATGTCGGGAGTAAATGACGACCACTATGTTCATTATTCCATCCAGCAACACAACACCTCAATCGCTCAATCAGAGATATTCTTGTATAACTTACATCCCTGCTCCGGCATCAAAACAAAGAGGTCGGACTGTTACAGCTGATCTGAGGTAAAATGCTCATGTCAATCAACTATGGTGGGAGCGGCCTCTGTGGGTGTGACGCCACAATAACAGGCATCTGAGAACGGCTCGATTTGAAAAAGGGGATATTATTTTTACAGATTAATTAAAAAACCACTGCAATTTTTATCATTATACGGTAGATTTGTACATACACTGACAACACACATTAATTTTCATACAGCATGTAAAAGTGAACTTAGCATCCGATGACCCCTTTAAATTTTTTGTGAAATCAAAGTGGATCTAAAGTCAAAACCTGCTTGAATAAAGTGCAGCACTTTAAATTGAACCAGTGACCAAGAAAAGACCAGCGGTGTGTGTGTGAAGCTGTCGATCGAGACAGAGAGAGAGAGAGAGAGTGGTAATATCGTCAGTCGTGTGGGTGGTTTTGGTTGGTGTGGGTGGTTAAAAAAAACTTTTTCTTTCTGTGCCTTTCATCACTATGGCAACGGAAGTGGTTTTGTGGTGCTGGAAGGTGAAAGTTTTTATGCTCTTGTACAGGTGCGCACACACACACACACACACTTCAGCTGATCTCATAGCGAGTGCAGTAAAGGTGTGAGTGAGTTAACAAGTCTGCAGTTTCCTGAGCGAATCTCAACACAGTGATTCCAGCAGCGCATCTGACAAAACAAATCATGCTTTACACGAGTGAATTCAGTGTTGTGAGATATAAATACTGAATGCTTCAAAATAACACTAAGACACACACAAAAACACACAGTCTGACTCACGAACGAATGATCAAGTGATTTGAATCAGTGTAATGAATCATTTGTTGAATCGGATGTTTAATATGACGCATAGTAGCAAAACTCCAGTGGACATTCACTAAATACTTCTGCTGTGAAACATGTTTCCACAAAGACCAGTGTGCTGTTTGTTTCTAATGAAATATAATTATTAGGGCGAGGCCACTGCAAAAAGAACACTCATCAAATAATTTCTCTTCGGTAAATAATCTCTGTGATGATCAATGAATGCGATCAGTGCTTGATCAGTTTTGTGTCTCACTAAACGCTCTTTAATTGCACTAATGAGCTCATTATGAGGATCAAAGAGTTCTGGACTGAAGACGCTTCAAAGATTCTCATGAATGAAAACACACACACAAGATTCACAGTACGATTACAGCATCTCTACATGCATTTTTTCATTTAATTTCCTTTCACAGAGAGAATCAGCTGCATTAATAAACAAATGCACATTTATGGGATGATTCAGTGAATCAGGAGACGCCTGTGACGACATGCTGTGGCATAAAACACATCAGCTAATGGAGAAGAAGAATGATTCATGTGATCAGATGTCGCAGTAACTTTTCCAGATTAAACCAGTGATGTTTTTGTCAACTAAAACTATTAAAAGTTTTACTAAACTACCAAAAAAAAAAAAAATAAATAAATAAATTTATATATATAAATATTGGATTAAAATAAACACTTAAAATGTAGAAAAAAACTTAGAAACTTAAATTAGAAATATTGTTTTGGCAACTATCTGAAATAAAATTAAAATTTTATGTATTAAAATGACAAAAACTGAACTCAGTTTACTTTTAAGTGCTAAAATTACTGAAACTGAATTTTTTTTTTTAACATGAAATACTAAAATGAATTTAAATGTAATTTAAATTCAATTTAAAATACTAAAATGACTAAAACTGAAATAAAATAAATTAAAAATAATCTAAATATAATAAAACATAATATGAACAAAATATAATAATCAAATAATAATAAAACTGTGATGAATTTTATTTGAAGTACTGAAATTACTAAACTTAAACTAAAATAAAAATAAATGAAAGCTAATAGAAATATACAAATAAACAAAATCTAATAAAAATGACAAAATCACCTCAAAATGATTAAAACTAAAAGTCAAATCACAAAATATAATAATATTAATAAAAAAACTTAAATAAAATAATTTTAACATGAAATACTAAAATAACTGAAATTAAATAAGTTTGAATTGAAGTCAATAACTACAAACTTGAATAATTTAAAATACAATAAAATATTAAAACTTAAAAGTGTCATTTGAAGTACTAAAATTACTAAAACTAAATTGAAATGAAATAAATTTAAACTGAATTTATTTAAACTGAAACTGAATTAAGTTTAATTTGAAATACTAATGACTAAAACTGAAATAAATAATTTAAAAATAATCTAAATATAAACAAAATATAATAATCTAAAAATAATAAAACTGTGATCAATTTTATTTGAAGTATTGAAATTACTAAACCTAAACTGAAATAAAAATAAATGAAAGCTAAATATAAAAATAAACAAAATCTAATAAAAATGACAAACTCTGACCACCTAAAAATGATTAAAACTAAATGTCAAATGACAAAATATAATTATATGAATAAATTAAAATAATTAATTAATACTATAATACTATTAAACGTTAAAAGTTTTGTGAGACGTGCTGAATGCCTTAATATGTACATATAACATAATCAGTCAAATAGAAGAATATTAAAAACTCAAAGCCAACATGAAATTAAGATTAATATTTACACAGAACATCACGTTTCTCACTGAATATCCTGTTTCACACCGAAGTGCATCACAATACACAAAGGAAATGTTATTTATGTTGACTAACTCACACACACACACACACACGCATGCATGCATCCTCCACAAAAAGACAACATCATCATCATCAATCTCACAAAAACATTACAGCAACCCAACAAAACCCTCAAGGACAGTGTGTGTGTGTGTGTGTGTGTGTGTGTGAAAGGTTGCTACTACCTTCATTGACTTCTAGCTTTTAAGCTAATTGGTAGGACAAAACACACACACACACACACACACACACAGAGAGATAAACTGTGCATCTCTAAAGACTGATGTTCACCACTGGGGAGAAAAACGCAGCTGAGAAAACATCTTCTGACTGGGATAATGGACGAGCTCTGTGTGTGTGTGTGTGTGTGTGTGTGTGTGTGCACGCTTGTTCTCGGGGCTAAAAGTGACCTTGCTGTGTTCTTAGATGAAAATACACTGTCTGGCAAACGCTCACATTCTCACACACAGTTGTTACAGCACTGGAATGACCTGCAGAGCAAACACTGATGTATTTCTACTGCAGATGCACTGCTGTTCATGTGTTTGTCGAGAGACTGTGCTGATATTTCACTAAGTGATTCAGACACACTTTCATTTTCACCTGCTGGAGCAGAAAACAGTGAAAAACCTCACAGACGAACTGAAGGAGCGACCCGAGCGTCTGCGAGTCCGTCATCACTAACAGATGGTGCACTCACAAAAAGCAGCCAAAAACACCATGATTTTTTTGGAAATGTACCACAGTAGCACTACAGTATATTTGAAGCACGTAAATACTCAGAAGCACTACCACAACTCATTTAGTTTAGATTTAGATTTAGTTTAACGTTTCAAACTGTTTCGGTTAATTTTCGTGATGTGACAATACTGATCATTACATCAACTTAATATTAAACAGAAATTTCTGTCATTTTTTTTAAATAAGTTGTAGTAACTTAATCAAATTGATGTAACTTAATTTTTGAGTAATCAACTAAAAAATGTTTATTCTACTAATTAAGTTACTTTATTTATGCTTTTATTTGTTCATTTATTTATTTTTAGTTGAACCAAGACAGTTTTTTAAGGTATATAATTCAGTTTCATGGTATTTATATTTAAATTATATATATATATATATATATATATATTGTATATGTATATGTTGTGTTACATTTATGCAATTGGCAGGCAAATATATACACACATTTTTCATTTTCTTTTAGTTTAACTTGAAGTACTAAATTAATTATAGCTAATTATAGCTAAAACTGAAATAAAATGTAAATTATTTTTAATTATTTACAACAAAAACTAATAAAAATGACAAAAAAAATTACTGAAACTTTAAACTTTTTATTAAAATGAAAACAAAATAAATAAATAAAAACAAATTTAACATATGAATTACTTTTTTATTACTGACACTAAAATAACACTGTTACACTGTATTAATGGGTAAATAAATTGTAGTAACGTAATAAAAACTGTTGGAACAACTAACTAACCCATTTTTAAAAACCTAATTTTCTTAAACCTATTTTTTTCTGAGTAATCAAAAAATGTGTTTATTCTACAAATTAAGTTCCTCCAATTCAATGTAAAAAATGTTTTGCGGTAATGGTTTTGTCAAGCAAAAACACATATTTAAAGTATATCATTCTGTTTCATATTTATATTTATATTCACATTTAAATTGTATATATAAATTGTGTATATAACTGTAATATGTTTAATATTTTTATATTTACATTCATGCATTTGTCAGGCATTTTTATTTAAAGCAATTTACACTGCATCAAGGTCAAATAATAACGATATTTTATTTTAATTTTTTATTTATTTATTTATTTATTTTTTTTTGTTTGTTTATTGCACAAGTTCTCAATGTAGTTTGTAGGCTGAACAATTTTATTAGAAGTTGTTTTATGTGCGTTTTTTTTTTTTTTGAGTTTGAGTTTGAGTTTGAGTCTGATTTATGCATTTGGCAGAAACTTTTATCCAAAGCAACTTGCACTGCGTTCAAGGTTTCTATCTGATGAGTATTTGCTTTTTCTGGGAATCAAACCCATGACCTTCCTCTGATCTACCATTTGAGCTACAGGACTAGTTTATATCAAAATACCGTGGTATTACCACCTGACTAAGTATCTTCTGCAAGCACAAACTCCAGGTATTTAAGAAAGCCAAAAGACAAAAAGAGAAAATAAACAGACGCTGTGTTTGTAAGGTCGGCAGTATCTCATTCTGTCTCTGGCATTTGGAAGAACGCTGCGATATAAATCCCGCTCAAGTATTTCTGCTCCGGATCAGAGAGGAAACGTCACACCGGCAAACCATAAATTACCACGGTAAACCCTCACAGAAAAACAGAGCGTCGCTCCGCACCAGATCTTCTTGAAAAGACCCTGAAAAACGAAACCTGAGTCTGTGATCTCCGGAGGAATACTGTCTCGTGTTTTGCACTGAATCGGACGGACGAAGCGAAACTAAATCCCATCTGTTCTCCTGCAAATGAATGTCAACGAGTAAAATCTAAACAAACGACTTCATACATTTATTCATTCAGCTGATGCTTCGATCCAAAGCGATTCATCATAAACGAAGCGTTTCGCATCAAGTGCATCAGCGAAGCCAATAACAGAGATGATTTTATAAATACAGCAATAAAACCCCTCTGTTTAATAGCAGAGATCAGAGATACGGTGGAAAATAACCAGAACAGACCGCGACTGGCATTAGATGTGACTTTAGCAGGAGAAATAAACGGAAAACATCTTCGGAAGTGCAGGACGAGGCCTATTAAATGTCTGGCTGTTGGATGGTGTGATGTGATTTTATTCAGTTCTGGACTCAGAAACCATCCGTCTGTCCAGAGGAATTCAATTACTGCATGATTTCCGATCGATCTCACATTTACCTGCAGATCAGCATCATAAATTGAATCTGTCTTTAGTTTGCATCTGCTCAAACATTGATTAAAAACCAAAGCTAGAGGCTGAAACTCATCCGAACCCTACATGCAAACATTTACACTCAAAATAATAAAACAAACAGCATGCATTTTATTCATTAATCAACTGATTTGTCTTCAAATGTCACCGAATGGACAGATTTCACTCTTTTCTGCAGGTTTTCCATTGCTGTTATTATGATCATTTCTACCTGTTGATATTATTAGAGCTAAAGCGAAACCTCGTTTTCTACACTGTAAAACATTTTCACCAGTTTCAACTTAAGAACTTAAGTTATGCAGCTGCCTTTACATTTTCAATTAAATCAACTTAAAAGTACAAGTCATTTCAACTAATAAATTAAATCAACTTAAAATCAACTTTACTGCAGTGAGTTGAAATGACTTGTAGTTTTAAGTTGATTTAACTTAACATTTTAAGGCAGCTGCTGAACTTAAGTTTTTTAAGTTGAAACTGGTAAAAACTTTTTATAGTGTATAGCAGGTCTCACTCTAACACTGTAAAAAAAAAAGTTGTTTCAACTTAAAAAAAACAACTAAGTGTTCGTGCTGCCTTAAAATGTTAAGTTAAATCAACTTACAACTACAAGTCATTTCAACTAAGTTAAATCAACTTAAAAAATACAAGTCATTTTAACTCACTACAATAAAGTTTAATCTGCTGAACTTACGTTTTTAAGTTGAAACTAGTAAAAACTTTTTATAGTGTATAGCAGGTCTCACACTACACTGTAAATAAAAAGTTGTTTCAACTTAAAAGTAAGTGTTTGTGCTGCCTTAAATTTTTAAGGTCAATCAGCTTAAAACTACAAGTCATTCCACTAAGTTAAATTAACATAAAAATACAAGTTATTTTACCTTTACTGTAGTGAGTTGAAATGACCTGTAGTTTTAAGTTGATTTAACTTAACATTTTAAGGCAGCTGCTGAACTTAAGTTTTTAAGTTGAAACTGGTAAAAACTTTTTAAAGTGCACTGTAAAAAAGTTGTTTTAACTTAAAGTGTTCGTGCTGCCTTAAAATTTTAAGTTATATCAACTTAAAACTACAAGTCATTTCAACTAAGTTAAATCAGCTTAAAAAATACAAGTCATTTTAACTCACTACAATAAAGTTTCAGCTGCTGAACTTACGTTTTTAAGTTGAAACTAGTAAAAACTTTTTATAGTGTATAGCAGGTCTCACTCTAACAGTGTAAAAAGAAGTTGTTTCAACTTAAAAGTAAGTGTTCATGCTGCCTTAAATTTTTAAGTTCAATCAACTTAAAAGCACAAGTCATTTCAACTAAGTTAAATCAACTTAAAAATACAAGTAATTTTAACTCTCTTTATTGTAGTGAGTTGAAATGACTTGTAGTTTTAAGTTGATTTAACTTAACATTTTAAGGCAGCTGCTGAACTTAAGTTTTTAAGTTGAAACTGGTAAAAACTTTTTATAGTGTATAGCAGGTCTCACTCTACACTGTAAATAAAAAGTTGTTTCAACTTAAAAGTAAGTGTTTGTGCTGCCTTAAATTTTTAAGGTCAATCAACTTAAAACTACAAGTCATTTCCACTAAGTTAAATTAACGTAAAAAATACAAGTTATTTTAACTTTACTGTAGTGAGTTGAAATGACCTGTAGTTTTAAGTTGATTTAACTTAACATTTTAAGGCAGCTGCTGAACTTAAGTTTTTAAGTTGAAACTGGTAAAAACTTTTTAAAGTGCACTGTAAAAAAGTTGTTTTAACTTAAAGTGTTCAACTATTTTCCACCGTATCTCTGATCTCTGCTATTAAACAGAGGGGTTTTATTGCTGTATTTATGTATTATACAAGTTTTTACCAATTTCAACTTAAAAACGTAAGTTCAGCAGTTGATATAATGTAACATTTTAAGGCAACTTAAGTTTTTATGCTGAAACTTGTAAAAACTTTTTAAAGTGTATAGCAGGTCTCACTCTAACACTGTAAAAAAAAAAGTTGTTTCAACCTTAAAAAAAAAAAAAAGTAAGCGTTTGTGCTGCCTTAAAATTTTAAGTTTCATCAACATGAAATGTTAAGTTGTACTACATGAAAACATTGATACTTAAAGTTTTAAGGCAGCACAAACACTATTTTTTTAAGTTGTTTTTTACAGCGTGTTAGTGAAGGTGTTTTTGACTATTACGAGCTTCATACAGGCAAACCTTCACACAAATGCATTCACACACACGTTTCTGCTTATTTCCTCTGACAACTATGAAAAATATGAAATCCTGTGAGCGGCTGATAAACTCCTGAAATAAAACACATGAGAGCAGAACTCATCTCACCATGTCTGTTAATGTGTGTGACAGAGAGAAAGAAAGAAAGGAATGAATCATCACCATCATCATCATCATCATCCAGTCGAGAGAGACGGAAGTAGACGATCAGATGAGTTTTTCTGTGTAATGATGGTAACTGCACTGCACTTTCTTAGCAGAGCGACTCTTCTTAGTGACTCACTTCAGGTTTCACAAAATAGGAGCTTCATCAGTAAGAGTCATTATGAAATTCAGTACGGAAAGTTTTGAAAGAATTTAAGGTAGTTTGACAGTCGTTTAAGTAAATTATGATGTCTCGTGTCTCAGAGGCTGTAATGGAACTCTGTTCATGATATCAAACTACACGCCTGAATCAGATATACTATTGTTAACTAAAAGTAAAATGATTAAAACATTTTTATAATATAGTTACATTTTTATTACAATATAATTTTAACATTTCAAAAATAAAATATTCATTAAAAAAACATATATAAATACCAAAATGGTAACACTTTACAAAAAGGTCCCATTACACTGCAAAAAACAATTTGTTGAGTCAACTTAAAATAATGTGTTACCCTGCTGCCTTAAAATTCAAATTTAAATTTTAAGGCAGCTGGATAACAAACTCAGCTTTTAGGTTTAGCAAAATAAGTAGTTTAGTTTAGTCAACTTAAATATCTAAGTTGTCACTTAGTACAACTTAACATTTCAAGTTGACTAAACTTACTTGAGTTGACTGAACTTAACATTTTAAGGCAGCAGGGTAACAAATTATTTTGAGGTTAAGTTATCTTTTTTTTTACATGAACAAACAATGAATAATACTTTTATTACAGTATTTATAAATTATATAATAAATTAATTAATAATTATATAAACTAATGAACCTTATTGCAAAGTGTTACCAAAAAACAAACAAACAAACAAAACAAAACAAAACAAAAAAAACAATACATAATTACTAAAAATTAAACTACAGTTAAAATTGTAAAATTATTTCTGATAGTTTCCAAACCATTTTTCATTTTATTTTAACTTGTAGTACTAAAATAATTATAAGCTAAAACTGAAATACAAATATTTTATTAGTAAATAATATTTTGATCATTTACCATTTAAATAAATAAATAAAAATGACAAAACAAACATACTAAAACTTTAAATCTTTTTATTAAAATGAAAACAATGGAACTACTACAATTAAAATAGAAACTAAAATATAAAAATAAAAGTTCATTTAAAATATTAATAAAAATATAATAGTAATATAAATAACACTAAAATAGCAATGGCATATATATATATATATATATATACACACACATATATATATATATATATGATTCTGAAACATTTTTCATTTTGTTTTGATTAATTATTTTAAAACTTTTAATTATTTATAAAAAAACTAATATATATATATATATATATATACACACATATATATAAATGAAAAGAAAATCAAAATATTAATAAAGTATAATAAATTAATAAAATAACGCTGTTAGACAAATACAGGATGAACAGCAGACAGACAGAAGTGTTTCTGTATTCTTTCTGATGGGTTCATCACTTCTTATGTTTCTCTCAATCTTTCATTTTCCGCTCTTCTGCTTTTACCATTACATTGTTATGACAATCAACGATCAGATTGTCCTCTTTCCGCTCCTCTATTATTAAATCCCCATCTCGATCTGTCTCTCCTTCTGTCTGTCTGTCTGTCTGTCGCAGGTGAAGAACAAAAGCAGACGACATGCATGAAAAAACAAACAAACAAACAGGATAAAAGCAGGATTCATGTGTGTCTTACCTTCAGATGGAGAAGAAGACAGGCCAGAGAAAACACACACACACACACACACAGAGAGAGAGAAGAATTGATCAGACAGCAGTAAATACTTGAGTTTTGTGCACAAAAGCAGAAGATCAGGCAGACTTGAGAATGGGCTCTTATGAGTAAACAACCATCCAGAACAACCTAGCAACTGCCACCAATCACCCTAGCAACCATAAAACTCAAGTGTGACATGTGACAGACGGACACGGCCGTGATTTGATGCTGCAGCTGCAGGACGCAGGTGTTTCTATACATCATCTGCTCTGTGACTTAAAACACATTGTTTCTGTGTTTGCTCAAGAATAGAGATGTCAAGATGTGAATTTTTAACTCTACACTTATCTGATAAAAAAAATAAATAAAAACAGTTTCATGATAAATACAATTATTTTGGAATCCGGATTATGCATGTATGTAACTGTATTTCTGATACAACAACACATATTTAATACATATTTTAAGAACTATGCACACCATACTTGTGTAATTATAATATATTATATTATATTATATTTAGAAATTAGAAATTTCATATTTAGAAACTTCATTTGGACAACTTTAAAGGCGATTTTCTCAATATTTAGATTTTTTTTGCACTCTCAGATTCCAAATTTTCAAAGAGTTGTATCTCAAACACATATTATATTATATTATATTATATTATATTATATTATATTATATTATATTATATTATATTATATTATTATAAGTTTTTGTTTACGTTAACAAATTTAAATGAATCTGATTGAATTTTTAATGAGATGGTATAACAACAAACTGTTTACACATATTCAATACATTTTTAACAGATATTTGTGTACACATATTTGTGTAATTTTAGCTAAATAACATAAGTTAAATTGAATTTAATATATTTAATGTATATTTTAAAAATGGCCTTCATATGTGTGTAATTATTTGCTAAATTAATAAAACAACTATATTTTAGGTTTTAATTAAAATGTACCAAAAAAGTTTAAATTAGTTATGAGATTGATACAACAAATTATTTGAAAAATTGAATTTTAATATTTACATAAATTCCATCATATTGTATAATTTTACCTACATTAATAAAAAAATTGATACAACAGCATAGTATATACATTATTATAACTTTTTTAAGATTTACATCTTGTTCACATTTTTTGTTTCATTTTAGCTTTTAAAGTTAATAAAACTTACTGTATTACTGTACTATTGAATATGAACTATTAACAATTATTTTCTTTAATTGAAAACTAAAATAATAAAATAAAATAAAATATTACATTAAGAACTTAAAGAAAAATTATAAATGTTGATGTATAAGTAGTAAAATGTTTAAGTAGTAAAATTACTCAAATGAAAACTGAAATAAATATTAAGCAAAATAGAATATTAAAAAAGTATTACAATTATACCTTATAAAAAAATTCTAAAACAAACTAAATTTAAAATGAATACTAAAAATATAAAAATCAAAGCTTCAAAATATTATTGTAAACTAGATTATTATAATAATGAATAAATAGATACTTACTTAAATACTTCAAATCAAATTTTTATTTGCAGTTTCTTTGTGATAATTGTGAAATTTTCTAGCAATTTCTGAGTGAAAATTGTTTCTACACCAATATTTTTTCAGTGTACTTATTATTATATATATACATATATTTTTTACGTAACAATTTTTGTGTTGTTCAAATTTTCGTTTCATTTTAGCTTTTTAAGTTAACAAAACTTT
>JAHKKF010510314.1:0-11143 GCA_019740295.1 Labeo calbasu | reverse complement strand
TCAATAATGTGCTTTTGACCTTTATTATGTATGTTTTGATTATACTGTGTTGTAAATAAAATACAAATAATCTAAAATTCTTTGAATCTTCTCACATTTTTTCTACCTGACAGTCACAGTCTCGTTGATGGGCCATTAGGGAAGGGCCTTTTGTCTCTCAGGTGTGAATCACTAAATATTCATGGCCGTTGTCACTCCCTCGCATATTCCCTTTCGATCACAAAACATGTCTTTAAATCAATATATTGTTTTCTGTAAATGAGTGAATGGGATGATTTTCACATCTTGTAGAAAAAACTCCAGCCTACCACATCCAGTTCTCAAAAGTCTTGTGAAGTAATGTTCTGAATGTGTTTCATGGCCTTATTTCAGTGACTTAAAAATTTTAGTTTTCACTAACCACGCATAAACATAGTTTTCTCAAAAACACAAACATGTACATTAATGTTGCGTATTAATTATTATTAAATATTATTGTATCCCAGTTTGTGCTGATTACAGTGTAATCAGACTTTAGGCATTAATATATTTTTAAGATACTGAAAAAAGCACAAATGTCAGGGCATGTCAAAACTTCTCCAGGGTGCCAAAACACCCTCAGACCCCAGAGGGTTCAAAGTGAAGCTATCTACACCGTATGATGAATAAATCTCTTACCACACACTGCACACGTCTGTGGCACATTAGCCCCGCCCCCACGCAGTCACACCAGCCATAGCCCCGATATAATGGCGAAACACAGATAATGACTTATAAAACTATATTTTTACTAATGGATAACTACAGTGGATACTGAAACATTTGCTAACGTTACTTACTTGACGATGTTGTGCCCTCAAAATGCCTTGAAGACTCGAATGCAGCCTAGTTTGTGATTCCAGTTCGCGCCCGTGAGCATACGTGAGTAAAGTGTAAACGGCAATGCGGGAGTGGTGAGTCTGACTCCAGGCTACTTTTACAATAGTGCTGCGGGTTATTTTTGCTCTATTAAATGCTCTATTTAATATTTGGTTTTGTGCTGATAATCCTGTTGGTATATTTTGCATGCTAATGATAGGAATCTATCCTTTGATGTGATTGATTACTTAAGTTTGTGACGTAGCAAAAAAAGGGATGTTTTAAACTGCTTTTCTGGGACAGCTTTTGGGAAACTACAGTTTTAAGGAGAAAATAGGGGTGTGCAGGGCACAAACTAACACAAGGTTAATTGTAACACACGTGGTTTATATATTTCCACACACGCTAGCATAACCAAATTTACGGTATTTACTAGTTGCCAGCAACACTATACGGAGAAAAAAGTGCACCAAAATTCAAAAGATTGCCCCGTTATATTAAACTATGCTATTCTATGACATTTGCCATGTAATTTTCATTATTTACTTTTATGGATTTTAAAAATAAACCACAAGAAACAGGTAAATAAAGACTGACAATCAATGTTTAATGTTGAGAAATTATTATTTCAAGAAATGTAAAGCATTTTGGCTTGTTTATGTGTCTCATGTTCTATGAGAACTGTGTTTGGAGGGAGGGGAGTGTTTTTTTGAATGTCTGATTGTGTTTCATCTATTTGTGCACATTGGTTTAAACTATACTGTATAGCTTTGTTTTGCTATCAGGGCCGTCCCATGCATGGTTGGTGTTCATTGTGAACTTCAAAAATTAATTTTTTTTTTTTCAATCTTTAAAAAACGTCGTTATTTTATTTGAAAAAGTTAATCATTTTATTTTATTGACAAAATATTTTAGTTTGTCATGTATATTTTTTTCATTCGATCAGCTAACATTTTAAGCTGTCATATGGTTGTCTCTTTTCACTTCATTTCTTTTGAAATAAATAACGAAAAACGTATACACTGTAATTATGAAACAAAGCAACATATTTGTACAAGACAATTGTGAAATTAACGTGGATAAAAATTATCCTCTGAACATCACATGAATTTACACAAACTGAAAAATTCAAAAAGTGTTAGTTTGTGCCCGGCGCTCCCCTACTCAACAATGGTGCTGATTAATTGACTGGCACATGGTTTGTCTAAAAGCATATTAAAAACACCACACAGACAAATAAACAACATAAAAAACTTGATTTTCACAACAGGGGAACTTTAATAAGTTCCCGAATATGTTCTTAAGAACATTTTAATTTTTTTCTTAAGAAGAAAATGACATTTATTTCTTTATTTTAGTAAATACATGGCTGAAGATGGCAAGACGCACTAATAAGCTCTCACTTCAAGGATCGTCTTTTTGCGCTTCTTGCAGATTAGGCTATCCTAATAATCATAAGTGCACCCACTATTTTTGTTGTGACCAGCTTAACTGGCATCGGCTTCACGTTTTTAATACGCCGTGTTTTTGAGAAGAGCCTCCCTTGTCTCAAGCTAAAGCGATCTGTTTAATTTGTCTTTGTGCTGTTTTTGTTCAGCATCTGGGGTCGGGGCACAGAGCGTGAGTGGGCACGGGCGCATCAGGCGCACCAGGCGCAGTCATCAAACATATTTCAAAGGAACCCGGCGCCACGGTTCTGACCGCATCACTGTCTTTACTGGGTGTTTTTAGGGAATATTTGCATTTATTCACATGCGATTGAATTAGCTATTCATGTGGTGGACTGTCATGATTTTGGCTAATGCAGGATACTACTGAATAATGTGCATCACAGGGATTTAGAAGTGGGTATACACAAAGCCGACTGATAAAGAAGTGAGTATATGTCGTATTCCTGTGTATACCCTGCACTACACCACTGTGTACAACAATGGCACAACTAATTAATGAATTTGGTACTACTTGTGTATAACTGATGGAAATTATATGTTTATGTTCTCTTTAACATACATGGCCTCACATAGCTCACAAGTCATTTATGCCCAACTGTGTTCTTATCTTTCTTTTCTACAAAATACATATGACTGAGTGCAGTGAGCTAAAGTGTAAATGGGCTAAAGACGCACCCTAGGGAAAGCCCTATGGCATTTAGGTAGCATAATAACTTTCCTGTCTTTATCCACCAGCGGGGCTTTAGTTTACACATTGGCTGCTGCTCCTTGGTCTTTGTTAACACCACCCACCCCCACCTCCCACCTCCCACCTCCCACCAGCCAGCCCTCAATTACCTATTGAATGCTTATAGATGTCGAAGTCGTTTCTTTGACATAGCCAGGTTTGTTAGACCACTGCCAAGCAGATTTGATGCCAGAGATGCTATTTGCTCAGCGATCGATTGGCCCTTTTCAAATATATTGCATTCCCTAGGGTCCATGTGCCTAGATATATCCATACAGCTGTCAGATGTTGAGATAATGGTGAGTTGGAATAGGTAGGCTTTGACATATGCATGTGAGTGAGTGAGAGTACATATGGCTTGGGCAGATGGTGTGGAGGATTTGCGACAAATATGTTCCAAAACCTAGTGAACTTTTTAAGGAATCATAGGCACGCTTTTGGCAATAAAGCTGTTCTAAATTCTAGGCAACGTGATTATACTGCCTTCTAAGACCTAATTGTATCCAAATTAGGCAGCAGTAATGTATCCTTTCTAAAGAAGGCAGTCAAAAAAATAAGTAAATAAATAAAAATAAATAGCAACATGGTAATTGCTAAACTCTACACTAAACAGCTGAGTGTCTTGTGTAGCACTAATCATTCCAAATCAGTCGCCTGGTTCCATGATGGTTTTCTGCCTTCAAAGGCAGCTCCCTGTCTAGGCAGTAGATAGCAATGCAGCTAACTAGGTTTTCTACCCATGTCCTAAAATGACCCCCTCATTGTTTTTGTACCAAGAAAAAAAAAGCCTGTGATTCTATTACAAATTATATAACTTCAGTTTGATAAAAACATATTGCCACCTTAAGTGACTTTGTCACCTTCATGTTGGTACTTTTTCATGTAGTTATTTCTAACTACTTCAGTTACTTTTTGTGCTTGACTTAGCTTTAGGGCTGTGACGGTCCCAATGACAACCGCGCCACCGCGGTCGACGGTTGCCACCGGCGGTACTGCACGTGATGTCACACAATCTATCCACAAGTTTCCTACGCCCCATGAGGCCTTGCGTCAAACGTGGGAGCCTCTTCCGGTTCAAAAACAACTGGGACGTGACACTCATTCATTCAACAGCTGACAGGAGTGACGGGCAAATGAAGCCTCGTGAAGCACCGAGACTTTCCTCTGACTGTTTCAAAGCTTCGAGAGTGTCGAAACAGCGCGATCTGGTGGTTAGTAAAAAATAAAGCAGCCAAAAGACTAAAGCTCTGTCGGAATAAGCATTCACCGCAATGTCCATAGATCGGTCCATGTTATATACACAAATAAAAGCCTAACCGTGTGTGTGTTTGTTTGTTGAATTTCTGACTCTGATAAATTAATTTACCCATTGAATAGTGCCATTAAATGTAAGTACGAATATCAATATGATGTAATAGAATAATAATGTATAAATATATTAATTGCATATATATATGGCATATATTTATTTTTTCTAAAATAATTTGTATTTTTCATATTAATTGTATGACTGGGTATTTAAAAATGTAATTATTAAATAGGTCCCAATGAAAATGTACTCACAAAGCAAGATCTGTGGGTCGAACATTAGGACACGCAAAGTGAATCGCGCACATTACTGGACAGAAAGTGAGGCTTTTACGAAAGGGATTTCTACATTAACAAGCCTTGAATCGAGGCTTCATCTGGCATGACCTTTAACACAAGCTGTGATATCTCGGTTCAAATGTCATTTCACTAGTTGACAGTCATTCAAGATTTAGCGATCCAAACTTGCTAATGATGTGGGAACACAAATTCGAAAAGCATATGTTGTGCATATAAGAACTTAATGGCATCTCTCATAAAGATGTGCATCTTTACAAAGTAAACAATGGCCTAAAAACACTTAGCCTCTTCGCTAATTAGCACACAAATACCATTGGTATACTACGTCCGCCGCCTCACCAGAAGCTGTACCCACGTTCTTTTTTACAGTAGCGCCCCCGGAAATTTGTGGATAACAAGCATAAAATACAGTGTTTCTACAACAATTAGGGGCCGTTCACATATCGTGTCTTTTGCATGCTCAAGTTCGTTATTTCAAATGTAGACGCGCGGCAACCGCACTCATAAGGGAAGCGATGCGTTTTTATCAGGCGTGTCCGCACCGTATCGAGATGAAAACATCTCAACTTTTCAGAATGCCGCAAGCGCACTGCGGGTCATGTGACAAGATTCCACCAATTAGCTCCATCCTTTCCAGTAACAACATTGAAAGCTCAGCCAAGATGGAGAAACAGCTGATCATAGCTGTACATTAAATAAATTTAGTAGCAAAGTTACAGCAAGTGATTTTTAGTGCTGAAAATCCATTTGTCCTTTGATGAAGTGCGGGTCTTGGTTGCTTAGCAACGGCAGACGCCACGGGAGCGCAAGCTACAGAGCCCTTTGGAAATGAGGAAAAATCGGCGCGCCTAGCGTTTTCCACGCGTTTTTAGGCGCGATATGTGAACGGTCCCTAATTCCGCCATGGCCATGTTTAGTGTCCCTGCCGGCAGCAGCAGCGAGCGCAAGTGCCTTTGCAGCTGCTGGACGTGATCCACGTTTATACGCACACAATAGGCTAAAGCTTGCAAAATTCCAGGAAAAAGTAATTACTATGAATGTGTCAGAGGGAAATAAGGACATGCTTGACTGAATTATTAATAAACTAATGTTTTCTGAGCCAGTGTAGCAAAGATGACGATCCTGACTCGCCATCTGCTCATTGGATGCGCCTTTAGAGAGAAATGCATCTCTGCGGATTTTATAGTGAAGGAGTTTTTGTTTTCGATTTTTTTTTTTTTTTTTTTTTTTAGTTTTAAAGTAGTAAAGTAATAATTTAAAGCTTTCTATAGATATATTTATCCTGACTGTAAGGCAAGTATTCGCTGAGTATCGTTTCATTTTTGCGCAGCGCTCCTGTTCAACACCGAGACATCAGAAAGCACATCTTGTTTTTTTATTTTGTTTTTTTTATATATATATTTATATATATTATTTTTACAAGCACAACATTTTGTTAATATTGTGAGTGCACGCAAATAAAATTACACTCCGGACAATTCCAATTCCAATTCCGGATGATATATTACGCTAACCTTCATAAGCAAAGATTACGGCGTATTTTTTAAAAAAAAATTGCAAGTGATTGTGCTGGGGCCTCCGTCCTGCAAAGCGCATTTAGCTTCCCCTCTCCGACAAACATAATAGCGTGCATTTATCTAAGTTAAATGTTTAAAATAACATTGTGATATGCTTGAAGATTTTATTTTAGGCAAGTCGTGATAATTTGAGAAGGTAAAATTGATCAAACATAGGCTGTGATCAACTCACTGCCTGCCTCTGGCCGCTTGGTCGTTACGTTAAAATCTTAATTTCGTTATGGCAAAATTCTTAATTTAACAAACGAAAATGTTCCCAACATATTTCTAAATTAACTTTATAAAGAAACGAAAAGAAATATAACCACGTTCTTATTAAAAACAAAACAGCTATTTTAATGGATGCAACAGTGTAAACGGGAAAGAGAGAGAAAAGACTCGGGCTCCAGTCGGACTCGGACCGGTAATTTTGATGAGCCGTCGGATTGGGTTGGGGGAGGTTGGTAGGAATTTACGCAACAAATGTTTGTTTAATATTTACCGTTCCTATTTTGGCTACTTTCTTATTTAACTATATAATTTCTTTGATATTTACTTTAGTTTTTTTATAGGCTGAAATAAACACGCACGTTTGTTATGTTTCAAAATTATATCAACACCGCGCCACCGACGGTAGTTGGTCCATTACCAGCGCGGTGGAAAAAATCTGCCACCGTTACAGCCCTACTTAGCTTTATTTGCTTAACTGAGTGATTAGTTTGCAGCTTAGCAAACTACATTTTTAATGTCGGTTTCTCAAAACAGCTTTACACAACATTGTTGGCTCATTGGAAAAACATTTCTCTGCCTACATTTTATTTTTATTTATTTTTTTTACAAAGCTCCAAAAACATACCTATAAGTACAATTCAGTTTCCAGTTGAAATGAAATAAGACAATAAAATTCAAATCTTTAAAAAATGTTTTTTTTTTTTTTTTTTTTTTTATGGTTATTTACACTATAATGACCTCAAAACATTGTAACCACAGATTTGTAAACTATTTTGAAATTTGCATAAAATTTCCAATAAAATGTTGCCGGATTCACGTTCATCTGTTTCAGGTTAAACTGAATATGCTTTTAGAGTCACTGGACATTTTACTTTGATAGTACAAAACGCAACATATCATTTATCTCAAATTCTGCCACAAGCACATATTTCCAGTGAGCCTGGGTTGCCTTTATAGTTGGCAATACACATATTTACTGATTGAGTGTTCTGTTCAGCCATCCGTTCACGCATTTGTCTAAACCTGGGAGGTAATTCCTCATCCCTATAACGATCAAGTCAATAAAAAGGCCCCTCTCATTTTTGACCCGCTGAACGGTTAAACAATAGTTACAGCGCCAAGGAACATTTAACAACAGCTTCACTCGCGTTGAACGGGTGGATTTTTCAAGCCTCCCCTTTATCCTCTCCCCCAAGACGACTCGCCTGCAGAGGCTGCCTTGTCTTGCCATGCCAGACTCGTCATGTTGATCATTCACAGCTTCTGAGGAACAATCAGCACTTTGACCCAGAAAAGCGGCTTTGCATAATGATGGCAATATGTTTTGCCCAAACTGTGGGAGGAATGCCTGATGCAGTGGCAGGCATTTTGATTAACAGAGGCTAATAGCATTTCCACCCCGCAGGGTTGTTTTGATAGAACGGCCGAGTTTGTGTCCTCAGCTGTGCTGATATGAAATCTGTTTCTTTAATACTTGGTCTACGCATAGCAGTTTTGCGCCGTATCAAAATACAGACATCAGATCTGATAACCCTTTTTCTCACAGTAGCTACACGGATGGTTACTTAACTTTGCAGAAGTTTTCCTGAGACAATATATGCTAAATAGCATCACAGCTCTTCTTGGTAGTGCTTGACTGCAGTTCCGTAGACATTGTTCATAAAGTGTATACACGTGTCTGCACCAACCCAGGCTAACTGGAAAAACCTGTGCCCGTGACAACTTTTCTGTAAAATTATACTACATTGTTTTTGCATTTTTCATGACATTTTTTAAAGTGAAATGTCCAGTGAATTGCACTAAAAACGTAATGAGTTTCACCCCAAACAGATGAATGTGAATGCAACATTTGTACTGTATGTAGTCCTTTTAGATGTATGTATTCGGAAACAAAATGTCTGAGGCCATATTCACAAAATATCTTAAAGGAGAAGCTCACTTCCAGAACAAAAATTGACAAATTGAAATTTTACTCACCCCATTGTCATCTAAAATGTTCATGTCTGTCTTTCTTCAGTCAATAAGAAATTATGTTTCTTGAGGAAAATATTTCAGGAATGTTCTCCATATAATGGACTTCAGTGGTGCCCCCAAGTTTGAACTTCCAGAATGCAGTTTTAATGCAGCTTCAAATGGCTCTAAACGATCCCAGCTGAGGAAGAAGGGTCTTATCTAGCGAAACGATCAGCCATTTTCGAAAACAAATTTTTGCTTCAGGAGTATTTAACAAAGCATTTTAACGCTAAAATCAGCTCCTAAATCTGTGAAAATTTAGGAGTAGTCAGGACTCCTAAGTCACTAAGACCCAAATCACAAACCATCCTAAAATGGCTGTTGCTGGCAATCCATCTCAGAGCATAAATATTTTAGACACATTGTAACAATAATTTTCCTTACTAGAATTATGTCTTTTTTTATGTACAAGTTGGGCAAGAAGTAACCATAATGAGCATTTATGGCTTATTTTGCACTCAAGTGCAAGCATACAGCTTTGCCGCAAAGCACTGGCAAAGAGACTGACTATGAATATGTCGGGAAAAAAAATAGTAAGGAGATTATTAACTATTTATTAATAAACTAGTGTTTTCTAAATTGCAGACTCTGCAGTATACATCGATGTATACTAATTGTGAAAGAGTGTGCAGGAGTGCACTATTTATGAATAATTGGAAATCATTAACATACACATTTAACAATCAAATCAGACGTTTACGAAGCGTTTGTGAATCCGCGGAGGAGACTTTTCAGGAAGGTCTGTTTTTCGCGCAAATTACTCCGAATTTACTGTGTGTGCAAATAAAAGTAGCCCCTTGACATTTTCAAATGATTTCAAATGAATGAAATTGATCACTCCGGCGATAGCTTTGGAATGGCAATCACTCCGGAAATAGCTAATAGCTTCCACATTCTGCAAAAACTCATGGATATGCACTTAATAGGCCACTTTTTTTTTTTTCAAGATTAAAGAGTGAAAGGCTGTGTAAAGTTGTTACAGTGTACATGTTTTAATTTTTAAATGATTAGCCTTATTTAAGGTCGATAAATGATTTACCTCGTACTAAAATATTTATGATTCAATCATTAACAGAGACCCATCCCCTATCAGCAACTTACTGTGGGAATAGTTAGTAAGCTTGATGACATCATCCATAGCAACAAGGTCAGCCCCACCCTTTCTCTTAGCTTAAGATTTCTCCCAGTTCCTTGGTAAAAGTTGGTCTCAGGAGCTTTGTGAACAGGTTTTGAGAGGAAACTCATAACTAAAAGCTTTTACTGCTATTTAGGTATATTAGTGCTAAGATAAAATGTTTTGTGAATACAGTCTCCGGTAAGTAGCATTAAAAGTTGAAAAGTTTAAAAATAACATATCACTCACATTAAACTGCAATTGTGAGATATAAGTTAATTTACTAGAGCAACCTAAATAAAAGTCTTTAAGGTCTTTTATGGAGTGTTGTGACTTGTTTTGCGGGACTTGAGTGCTGCGGGACTTTTTGCATATGCAATTCTGTACTAGGTGAGCTACTGAGTTCACTACAGTATTTCAGAAAAAGCATTCGTATGGAGCTTGTTACAGTATGTGATGCAAAAGTCAAAATGCATTAGTTTACAACTCATGCACTATGGCAAAAGACTTTTGAGGTAATAACATGTATTGTGCAAGTAAAAATAAATAAATAACCATTTATTAACCATTATTAACCAATTAACCATTTTAGCTGGAAACTGCAGATTGTATTGATGCAGATCTATGTATTGGTGCGTTTTGGGATTCATGCAAAAATGTAGATACAGCCATGTTTCCCATTGAGCCTAGATTAGGCTACATGCACACAACGGCACAAACAGGACTAATGTGAGGCACTGGCGGTACCACTGCAGTAATGGAAAGAAGCAGATTTCATTATGCTTATGTGAGCTTTCTCACTGGAGAACACTTATTCTGTTCCCCCGGTCCACTTAAGTATCATGTTCAGTTCACTTTCCGGCCCCCAGTCACCCCTGCTTTTTACCGCATATTGCATACAAGTTTAACACCACAGCTCACCGCACTGTCATAGCGATTTGAATAATATAACATCTAGTAATACATTTACTTGTATTTGTACTTTACACTTCCTGACTTTTGATGTAACAATTTTACTAAATTACAGATTGGAAGTTGTTCTGTTTTAGAGAATAACTGGGTAGTGAAATCGAATGAACCAAATTTTACATTAAAATTTTCTCATTTCATTATTGAGTTATAAATTGTGGCCTAATTCAGTTAAGTATTATATTACAATAATATAATATTCATGCTGAAGGACTTCCAGTGATAACAATATAATGGACTGAAATTCTGTCACATTTAAATTGGGCAAAAACGTCTGAGTTCCCCTTCAGGAACTCGAGCTGCGTCCGAAAACGCTAAGGGAAACGCCTCCAGCGTGACCACGCTCTGAAACACGTGTGCAAACAGTCCAATGGAGAAGCGAGACATCACAGGCGGGGTGACGTAGAGACCAGGAAGCTTAAAAGCACGTGCAGTGCGTGCAGCCGGCAGCTTCTGTCTTTCAGCAAGCGCTCTGTGTGTGTGTGTGTCACTCTGTTTTTTTGTGCTAGTTCACACAGTTTTTATTTGAGAGTGTCACTATGTCCTACAAAGCATTCTTACGAATATAAGCAGCGGCATTTAGACTGTGTGTTCCTCTCTGCCTGCGCTATTTCGGGTGGCGATACACACAATCTAT
>JAHKKF010510312.1:0-18208 GCA_019740295.1 Labeo calbasu | reverse complement strand
GAGTGGAATGTGACATAGATGACCTGCAGAAGTAGACATTTGTGTACTTTTACGTGTGAGAAGTGTACGTCACCTAAACAGACGCGTGATAAGTACGTGATCTCCACATACACGTAACACCAACTTTCTTGATAAATAAGTCGCTGCGTTAGACTTGTGCTCTAAATCAGGGGTCGCAGGGATTGTGCCGTTAATGCAACATTACAAAACTTCATCAGTTTTTTTACTTTCTCTTACTGTATAGTGAATTGACTGAAGTTAAGACGTTTACCAGCATAACTAATGTGCAAAGTTTTCACGTTTCTTCTGTGATATCCATTGACTCACCTTCGTGGTTTAAAACAGAAATATTTCCAATATTGCAACGTAACCGCAAACCCCCATGCGTATGTATTGAAAGACATGAAAGAGGAATCAACTCGGTATGCCGCGCTGTCTGAAATACGTCTCTATGCTTATGTGCTCTTCGGGTGTGTGCAAGAACAGAGCGTAAGTAACGAATCGAGTTCTGTTTCGTTTCTTCTTAAAATTTTAAATAGCTTGAACGTGTAAATTGGCAAATTAATCTGCAAATCACATGCCGAATGGTGGGGTCTGGACCTGGTTCGTACTATCACAGATCAACTGTGATCCGTTTAGCCCTAATAGATTATATGACCGATCAGAGCAATCTTTTATTTACTTTTAATTTAACATTAAATCATCAATCAATCACATACAACGAAAGTACAGAATAATTAGAACATAATCATTTACACACAATAAATAACAGAGCATCATATCTATACAAATTTTCCCCTGAACGTTCTCACGACACGGTAAAAATTCTTCCATGGCCCGCTACTGGGTCACGACCAGATGGTTTGCTTTAAATAACACATAGTCAGTAGAGCTGTAATTTGGCCAAGCATTATACAGTAATAAAAATTAAAGATGAAAATGTTTATGTATAGTCCAGTAATATGGTAAGTAATAAAAAGTAATATCTTAAAGGAGAAGTCCACTTACAGAACAACAATTTACAAATAATGTACCCACCCCCTTGTGATGTTCATGTCTTTCTTTCTTCAGTCATAAAGTACTTATGTTTTTTGAGGAAAACATTTCTGCATTTTTCTCCATATAATGGACTGATATGGTGCCCCGAGTTTGAACTTCCAAAATGCAGTTTAAATGCTCTTCAAACGATCCCAAATGCAGTTGTTAAAGGATCCCAGCCGAGGAAGAAGGGTCTTATCTAGCGAAACGATCAGTTATTTTAATAAAAATAATACAAATTATATACTTTTTAATGTCAAATGCTCGTCTTGTCTTACTCTGCCTGAACTTTTTTTTTCTGGTTCATAAGAGTTAGGGTATGTGGAAAAATTCCCATCTCATGTTCTCCCTCAACTTCAGAATCGTCCTGTATCACTGTTTTACCTTTTTTGTTCAGGGTGTTTGATCTTCTTTGCATGTTCACTTTGCAAACACTGTGTCTGTACTTCTGCAGTGATGATGATTTTGAAATGATTTTTGAAGTTGAGGGAGAAAATACTAATAGTTATTAATATTTAAAGTGCATTTTGGAAATTCAAAATCGGGGCACCATATCAGTCCATTATATGGAGAAAAATCCTGAAATGTTTTCCTCAAAAAACATTTTAATCAAAAAAAAATTCTTTATGACTGAAGAAAGAAAGACATGAACATCTTGGATGACAAGGGGGTGAGTACATTATATGTGAATATTTGTTTTGGAAGTGGACTTCTCCATTAAGTATAGTTTGATGATTATAGAATTGTATTTTAATTTACTTAAAAGGATGTATTTTCATTTTACTTAAAGAGATAGTTCACCAAAATCAAGAACGTCATAACCAAGTAATCATTTACTCATCTTCATGTCCAGTCCTGTAGGATTTTCTTTCTTCTGTGGAACATAGAAGTTATTCTGAGACTTTTTCATGTCCCTCAACGATGTGATGTTTGGCTTCCTTATAAGCACAATGGCTCATTTCACTTAATTTTGCAAAAACAAACAACGCTAGTAATATTTATAATACATATCACATATTTATCAATTTTTTAACAACCACTCTGTCAGTTTAGGTGTTTATTATTATTATTACTATTATTATTATTATTATTATTGTTTTAATCTTTTTTCCCTATTTTAATTAATGTTGACTCAGCATTTTGCTGTTTTCAAATCATCACTGATAAATGTTTAATCATTTAATAACAAATATATTATCTTTGCTTGGAGATGTTTGTTTTACCTCTGTAAGCACTCTCTTTAGTTCATACATAGTAACAACTGAATCAAAAGTACATCTTGATGTGATGGTCCTTTGTTTCCTTATATTTTTGGGTTCTTCTAACTACTTATATTTCTAATTGGTAAATAAGGGGAATTTGTCTTTTTCTTTAAAGGGATTAAACAGTAAATAAGTGTGTCTTTATAGAAATATTATAATACCTGTATATTATCAACAAAAAGCAAACATAATTGTATTCCAAATTAGGAAAAAAATAAGCCCCCAATTGCTCCCCAGGCGCTGGAGCAATGGCTGCCCACTGCTCCGGGTGTGTGCACTCGTGATGGGTTAAATGCAGAGGACCAATTTCGCGTATGGGTCACCATACTTGACAATACATCGTCACTTTTACATTAAGAAAAAAGTTAGCTCATAGCCCTGTCTATAGAGTACCGGCTAATTCCATTTTTTCATAACTTCTAACTTCTTTAACTTTGTTATGAAGAATATTAAATCAGCTTTAGGCTAGGCTAACGAATTTTCTTCATAAAAAATATACTAACCTAAAGAACAGCCTGGATAAACTTCAAAATGAAGTTGTCAATAAAAAATAAATAATGAAATTATTCTATTTATATTAATTGTGTAAAATAGTTTTGTATCATCCTTGAAATTTGTTTGCTGTGTATCCAAATAAAAAGATTACATGCAGAGATATTGTAGCAATCTTCTTTTACTCCTATTTTTTATTGCAAAAAAGTGTGCCGTGCATGTTCAAATCAGTGGACATCTGTTGATTTTAACATGCACTTAGCTCCATTTTGCATAAAAATAAAAGACTGCTAGTATTTTTGCATGTAATCCTTTTATTTACAAAGCAAACAAATTTCAAGAATTTAGTTTTTTTGCTCTTTGGTGGATTGAAATCGTGTTACATGTAAATGGAACCAAGCTCAAGATCATCCTTTTTTCATTTTTGAATCCCTGATTTTAGACAGGTCTACATAAGATAATGTATATATTTTTGCTTGAATAAACGTTTAAAAATAGCGCTACAAATCTTATAATTAAGGGAATTAAACATAGACCTAAGCATTTAAAAAAAAACATAATGAAATGTCTACCCATGCAATCAATAATAAATGATTCAAGGCACATTGCCGTGACATTTATTGCAAGTTGGTACACTGTAAGAATGCACTTAGGCTATAGCTTATAGCACATAATATACTATAGATTATGTGGTAGTAAATGAATGTGCTTTATAAAATATATTAAAATGTTTTTTTTACATCTCTTACTTTTGAAAAGCACATTCATTACATAAATATTTAAAATATATTGCAATAGGCCTACACATGGTTATAAAGTAGGCCTGCTTATACTTTAAACCTACTAAAAGCTGAATGATTTTGCTGTTTTCTTACACAAGAACTACACTTGGCCATGAGAACTAAAGACGTGTAAAAGTTCACATGTAGTTAACTTTCAGTAGGAAGATCAGAAACCAGCAGAACCTCCACACTCGAAACTATATTGAATCTAAACAGTAAACAGATGCCATTATGTTTACATTAAATGCCCAATACAATGTAGATCACCTTACACTCTCAAAAAGATGTGTTAATTACACTGTTAGAACTTACCAGGCCTTTTACAGTAAGATACTGGCAACACTTTATTTTTATATAACACTTGATTTTTCTCATCTCAAGATTTTATTGAGAATTAAAGTTTAGCTCGTTCATAGTGGTTTGTGTTTTAAGTCACCATTACGGTGATGCTTTAGTTAGACTCTTGACTGTCTTTTATATTATTAACTTTTTCTCTCTCTCTCTTTTTTTGTAACTGCATGAGTGTTTTGAAATATACGTTTATGCAATGACAATGAAAGAGAGTCGTGGGAAATGCAGCTTCATGCTCTTCTGGTGACAGGAGTTACATCAGAAAAGAGGAATTAGATTAAATAATAAAGAAAGTATTTTAAGATGTGTCTAGTAAAGTTAACACAGCTGTTATAACGTAAAGATCTCTGTGAAATAAATAATTATAAAATAAAGCTTTGGCTATTGAGACACTCTTATACACTTGACATACAAACCCCATCAATGGTGACAAACAATCATGGATGAGTTTGGTACTATGCACCCAGCATGCATTGCAGCATGAAGCTTTTCAGTTGATTGTCACCAGTGTTGATATCTCTGTGTGTCCTACAAATCAGTAGTTAAATCTTTTATATATATTGTGAGGAAACAATTGCAAATTCATAATGTTTATTAAAGTGCATATCATTGATGTTAGTGATGTGTCGTTCGCGAATGAGCCGGTTCTTTGTAGCGAACGAGAAGAGCTGACTCCCGTCGGGGAGAGCCGAATCTTCTGCCATAAGTAGGGGCGGGGCTTCATTTGGGAACACCATGCGGCTAATCACATGGGAGGACCCACTAGGATCGTACCATTATGTGAAAGAAGGAAAGGGGGCGCATGCTTTAAAGACACTGCAAGGAGAAATCCTACAGCTGATGCTGTAATGGAGGTGAGGTCCTATCTTGAGGAGCCCCACATCCAAAGAGCTGAAGACCCACTGATCTGGTGGGAGGGCAAGGCTTCGGTCTACCCACGCCTGGTTAAGGTATGGTAGGAAGACTCTGCATTGTTGCAACATCGGTGCCGTCAGAGAGAGTCTTCTCAAAAACAGGACAAATAATTACAGAGAGGAGAAATCGCATCAGCCCATCCAAGCTGAGGCATCTCATATTTCTCAACGCCAACCTGCACTAAAGACAAAAGTGTTTTGTTATATATGTTTATTATATATGTTAAGACTTTTCCCTTTATTTAGGTTATTTGATTTGTTTGCTGTAGTTGTGTTCAATTGTTCAATTAAAGTTTTATTAAAATGTTAAATAATAGTAACTGTGTATTTTTTTAATGAAAAATAAGGAATTAAAAAGTTGCTTACCAATACACAAAACATTCACAAAATAGAAGGCTCTGAGTAATACTAAATAAAGAGCCATTTGGGAGCCGTAAGAGCCGGCTCTTTTAAGGGAGCCGAGCCAAAAGAGCCGAATCTTTGAAAAGAGCCAAACTTCCCATCACTAATTGATGTGATATATTCACACTACTTAATGACAATTTCCCCATTATAAGGTCATACTGTAGCTTAGCATCCTTTTCTAAAACAAACATATTTCAAGCCCACATTCAGGAATGAACTGAGAGCCAACTTCATAACTAAAAAACACTTGTCACACTAATGGTGCCTTAGAAAAGATCAACATTTCAACCTCAATACGAGCTTTTGTAGATGTATGACTTACAGTAAGTAGCTGGCAACAGTGTTGCCAGTATATTACTGTAAAAATGCCTGGTAAGGTTTATCAGTAACACATTTTTTTGTGTTTTGGCCAATTTAACACATTTTTGTGTCATTTTAAGTTGACCAACACAATATGTGTTAACTATCATCCAATCACATTGCTGCCTACGTCACTCCACAAGCTGCTAATCAGATTTGCACCTCGCTTTTATCATTGGATGACGTGGATGCACTCATGTCGGATATATGTAGATTTCCTCGCTAGAAAATAACGTTCCCAGAGCATTCTCAGAAAGTCCCCTCTGGTGTCAATGACGTTCCCAGAACATTTCTCGAGATGATCATGATGTGGAGTTCTGTATTGGGTTGGGGGACATTATTTAGAGATTCTTCAGGGATTAACACTGGTCACAGTGTATTTGGTCCCACAACACAGAATATTAAAGTAACACTAAAGCAGAGTTGAGCTTAAGATTTAAAGAGAACATTAGCAAACAATATGCTTTTTGCAATGAAGCTTTTTGTTTATTGTCACCATCATCAATATTCATATGCTGATTCTTGATTAATGTTTTGTACTGCTATAATACTTTAAATGCAACCACACATTCCAGCTTTTGATATTACAAAAATAAAACATCAACACTTAACATACAAACCTCCATGTCACCATTGCTTTGTTTCATATGCTGATTTATGATGTGTAATTGATTCAGCAATTTTTTTTGTATTCTCTGTTAACTTAAAGAAGTATGATGGCTGTACATCTGTTTTAATCTTACATTGCAGTATCACACGTTATTAAAAAACCCAACACGCTTGTGAGCAATTATTTATACAATGATTACACAATGATTACAGTCACCATCATTTGATCTCAGTGGATCAGATGGATTCTTCACACAGGAACAGCATTTGATGGATGTATGTTTCTGTAATATTCCATATGTCTCGCCCTACCTCAAATACAAGTCATCAACACTGGTCTGAAATGACTGCCACTCCTTACTAAAGCTGCACAAACTCCTTGTGCTTAAAGGTTTCTGTTTTGAAGCATTTTGAATTGTGTGAACAACAGAGGTTGGCAACCATTTTGGCATAACCCCATTTTAATGCATGCTGTATTTATACAGTACATAAGCATTTTTAAATGATAAGATAAAAAACAATATTTGCTTTTCATGAAAATAGTTTCTGAAGCATTTTTCATAAATTGTTTTTTAAACTTTAAAAAAAAATCTGTAATAACAGATATACAATGTGACCATACTGAGCACCACTGTATGTGTTTGTGACAAGGCCAAAGCATGAGCCAGTCTAATTACCTTTCTATATTAATGTGCTGCTTTAACTGATGCAGTCACACAGACACACACCACTAGCTCACAGAGATCGGAGATCACGCTGTGCAAACAAAAACATTCAGGAGCTCATAACCTTGTTGTCAGCACTGCCCCGCGACTTTTGTTAATCAATACTGACTCGCTACATTATATTTCTCAGCAACAAGGGGGGTAAAATAATTGATTTTTAAGTAACTAAACTAAACTAAGCTTAATTGTTTGTACAGAGAGACACACACAGGCAATTTACACAAGCAGTTTCAATCTCTCTTTCTCAGTGGCCAGATTTGAGAAAAAAGGTTAAGTAGCTTGCATCACTGGATATTGCCGTCAGTCATTTAACATTTATATTTTAAAACAGTTGACTAATAATTATTTGAGGCTTCATCTTACTTCGCTCTCTTTCAATGTTAAACTGATGCCTCGCTGGAATTCACTCTGCTTCTGTAAACAGTAAACTCTGCCTACTTTGATTTGATCGGCCATCTCAGTCATTTTGACATTGACGAGCACTTTGAAAGCTGATCTGAACTATCTAGTATGCACAGCGGTCGGACAAATGGTTTGCCGGAGCCACGTGCATCTGTACACTAGTGCAAGTAAATTTTCACACTTTAATAGTATTTCTAGCTTCTGACAGGCTATGTAACTATGAAAAATGTCAGTTAGGGTGACCACCTGGCAATAGATCTGTTGCGGGACATAGATGTGATTTTGCAGGACAATACAGGACACGTGTGAGATAGACACATTTTCTACTGTTATGCTACGTAAATACTGATTACATCCGTTGTCATGCGCAGATTTATGTTTCTGGGCGCATACATGCAAGTGAGAGAAAGCGTGTTTTTTTTAATTGAAAGTTAAGAGAATCCACCTGCGAGAGAAGAGATTTGTGCTTGAGCATTTTGATGCGCTCCTGCATTACAATAATGCACTCTATCTGTCATTAAAAGAACGCCATAGAAACCGCATCAAATTAACTATTAAAATAAGAAGAAAGTGGCATCTGAAACCTGCCTCGATTTTTTTTAATTGGTTAAACTGAATAGAGAATATCGTGTTTTTCCGTGTGCGCTTGACCATTTCTGTCTGTAGTGCTGGATCGCTTGATGAGGTCCGCAAATTCTTTACTGCGGAAACCACGCTGAAAAAAGAATAAATAAAAGTTTTCTAAGAAAAAAAGGCAAAAGAATGGACATTTTCTTAATATGCGACGTGCGGGACAAGGGGGAAATGCTGTGCAGTACAACGCAAAGCGGGACAGGTGGTCACCCTAACGTCAGTATGCAGTTTTCCCTATTGCTTGCAGTTGCCGACCCCCGGTGTAGAATCGGACCAATGTTCAAAAGTGGTAAAGCTTTTCTTCCTGAATAATTGAGATAAGTTTAGCTTTCACAGCATCACTGTGTTTACGTATAATGTCACAGATCTTTCTCATACCGTCCTGACAGGTTAAACTCTCTTTGATTTCTGAATACTGTTCCTCATGAATTAGTTGCTGCTGAAGCAGTTTATCAGCAATGATCTGGACATTTTTAACCCTCTGAATGAGATCTGACCAGCGGTTATCAAAATATCTTGCTTTATCTGCCTCACTATTCAGACACGGCTTGTCTCTCTGTGGATGAATCTGATCAAGTTCATCTTTCTCAAGTGTTGCAGTCCAGACAGTCTCCTTGTCCTCCGCTCTGATAAGAGTCATTTGAAGATCATTCTCCAGACGTGTCTTGATCTTGAAGAAGTTTGGGTCCGTTTCTCTTCTGAGTGTGATCCCTTCTTTGGGATGGACAGAGGCACCAGGAACATCAAGAATGTGTGGTGTTCTCATCCGAAACGGCTTGTCAGGTCTGGGATGCAAAATCGAATAACTTGATTTTTCAATCTTCTCAACTTCTTCTTTTGCATGAGCATCAAATGGAAAAAAGTAGACATGTAGAATGAGAGGAACTTCAGAGCGCATGTAGAGAAGAAGATCACAGTGTTCGTCCCATCCCATTATCCAACTTATAATTAATGTTTTAATAGAGAAGGATGGTTGGACTATCTTGGCATGGAATCGGGTCAACTGCACAGGTTCTACGGTTATTCCCTCGTCGTCTACACTGAGGACTTTCACAGCATCTCTGAAGGAAGCTTCAGACTCTCCTAAACAGGCGTAATGTGGCAGATGAACTTCCTCCAGTTTCCCTGAGATCACCGTCACGTCCATCACTGGAGCGATTCGGTTGCACTGCAGCATCTCCAGCTCTGCGTTGAGGAACTGACCATCTACGGTGTGATACTGAAGGGTGACTTCACAATCACAGACCCATCGCATCCTGGTCCTGACACACTCGTAACGACCTGGCCGAGTGCTGACCCTGAACTTTGACGCTCCTTCATCTGTACAGGCCGACGGCTCAATGTGAACCCACTGATCTGGATCAGGTATATCAATACAAGACTGACATTTCAGCAGAGGGTCAATACTAAGCCCAGAAGGTTTGAAGTTTGAGGACCTGGAGACAGAATGAAAGAGAGAGATGTTTGTTTCAGGGTACAAAATAAATTAAACTGAGCAGTTGGCTGATGACTTTATAAAGAACAAACTGAAAGAATAAGAGTCTGATCCTCAGTGATAAAAGGAAGTAAACAATACAAATAAACACACAAACTGTCGAAAAACGACAGCAACAATTACAGCTAAAAAGAAAAACTAAAAAGTCATAATTCACACATCTAACAATTTTTTGCCTCTGTGTAAAATTCACCATCAGAAGATTCTGTAAAATAAAAGTCTCCCCAACAGCCAGTGCTCCACACAGAGATCTGATCTTATCGTCATCCAGTCTGTCAGGAATGACATGAAGAAACAGAACAAACTGAGACAGACTAAATCCAAAAGAACTGTGCCAAGATGTTTCCAAGATGCACAAGTTTTAGGCAGTTGTGTAAAAAGGCTGTAAAATGACGATGCTGTCAAAAATAATGTCTTAAATAAAGTCTTAAAAACAGCCAGTTCTAAGAATGAACTTAGTATAAACATTAGTTCAAATTGAAATTGAACACAGCATGAACAAAAACATGTATTCCTAATCCAGGATCAACAAAGATTTGTACAGTGTTTATCTGGATAATAAACAAATCAAAACAGCACAACATTACACACAATTTTATAAAGTTGCACCATACAGGACTCAAACCCACAACACGAAAGGATTTAGTGCCAGCGGCGTAGCAGAGTAAGCCACTTGAATGATGCATATTCCAGTAGCTGCAGAAGAGAAGTTTAGGTGTGAGAATGAGCTCACAAAAGCATGACTTAGCTATATTGAAGGACATGAAAAACATGCTGACAGACACTGCTGGAAAATGACAAATGTGACATCGTCAGAATCGGCATAACCAGGAATTAAATGACACAAAAATAAAATTTGGACAATATTTACAAAAATTATAAGCATTTTTGCAAAAATCTTTAGATTTCTTGAATGCTAGATGGCACTGTTTAAATTTCTCAGGTACCTCCGGGACATACCATCGATGATCCCTACCAATTTTTGTGCAGATATGTCAAATGGTTCAAAAGAAGTTGTAATATGTAAGATATTGTAATATTGTAATTATAAGATATTATAATTTATGTTAAACACATGGTCCAGCTGATCCTGGCAAAATTGAAAAAAAATGACCCAAGGAATCCATTACCACCAATATAATGATTTTCTAAATAATTGTTTAAAAGTTGTAAGCAAAAAGAGTCATTTTTCATATCTCATGGTCCATAGGTGTCACTGTTCCCAAATTTGGCATGGACCCTCAGTTTTTGGTGTTGATGAAGTATACTGAGTTTTATTTCGACTGGTCAAAGTTTGGTCGAGATATAGTCTCCGAACCAATCTTGGGTCAACCCCGTTACCTTTGCAACATCATAACTTTTGAACATTTTGAAGATGAATAAAAAAAATCTCTTCAGTCATTTCTATGCAGCTCAGTGCAAACGTCATCTAAGGCTATTTTGGGAAGAATTGGATCAATTTTGAAGGAGAAGTAGCAAAAAAAAACAAAAAAAAAAAAAACCCCAGAATACTGTACTTTTCAAAATGGCCGCTACTGTAATGGGTAGTGTCTTAATGTAAGCAATTGAATGTGATCACCAAGAAGAGAGGAATCATGTGTACTAAGTTTCATTTTTCTAGATTTATGGGTTCAGGAGTTATAACTAGAGATGCACCGATACTGAATTTCTCTGCCTATACCGATAGCTGATTATTTTGAATGATGTCAGCCGATAACGATAGTTTGATTTTCTTAACAAAAAAAAATCTAACCGACACTGTTAACTACAAAGGGAACCATATTCTTTACAGGGCTCTAGACTGTGATCAAAATGGTTGCATTTGCAGAGAATGTGCAAGTTAAAATTTTACTTGGTCGCATTTGTGCCAGTGGATGGTCTGCGTTTCTTGATGCATAAAGCCACGGCTCAGTACAGCCCGAGTCAGATTTCTCTGATCACGTGAAGACAATGAGCTTTCAGTGTGAGCTCTTTGGAAGCAGGGCCTGGTTTACTCGCTGCATCAGCAGGAGTGGCAAAAATGACGCAAATACTGAGGAAAGGATGGCGGACGGCACGGAGTTGTTGTTTTTCAAGCAAAAGTAAAATAAAAGAACCAGAGAAGGTGAACATGTTGGTTTTGTCCTTGCTGTTTATCTCACGTTATGCTTTGGAGGCTTTCTTTAAATGTTCTTCATTTATTTGATTCCTCAGTAATTGCTAAATGTTCTGGTGTAGCCTATATGCCATGCCTTATTCGTTTGTTAATTACCATCATATAAGTTAGTTTGTATACTGTTTTATTGTTCTTGTGCTTTTCAATTAACAATGAATCCGCACTGGTGGAAACAACACAAGACTTTATTTTCGTTTTTACTTTCGAGACCGGCTCGGTCTGTCTTCGTCAGCAGCAGCAGCGAGCACACCTTCAGCACAGCTGGAACAGTTCCACTTTTAAACGCACACAATAGGCAAAAGTTATTACCATGAATGTGTCAGGGGGAAATAAGGAGATTTATTTATTAATATTTATTAATAAACTAGTGTTTTCTGAGTCAGTGTCGCAAAGCTGAGGTTGCTGGTCCTGACTCGCCATCTCCTCTTTGGACGCACCGTTAGAAAGAAATGCATCTTTACAGATATATGAAAGAGTTTTTGTCTTTGGTTGGTTTTATTTCGGTAAGTAATGATTTAAAGATTTACATAGATATATTTATCATGTCTGTGAGGTATGTATTCGCTGAGTTTCGATTCATTTTTGTGAAGCGCTCCTGTTGAGACCACAGAAAGTGCATCATGTTTGTTTTCTTTATTTAATAAAAGCACCATTTGCAACATTTTGTTGATATTGTGCACACAAATAAAAGAAGACCCTTTAAATTTCCGAATGATGTATTACTCTTACCTTTATGAGCAAAAATGACTGAATATTTTAAACTGTTTTCACTGAAAAAAATGTAAGTGACCGCACTGGCGCCTCTATATCCTGCAAAGCGGCTTTAGCTTCCACTCTCCACACAAATGATTGGATATGCACCTAATAGTTCACAGGTTTACTGTTTAAACTAACATTGTTTTATACTTGAACTGTTTTATATCTACAGATTTTATTTTAGGATGATTTGAGAAGGCAAAATTGATCAAACAGACTAATGAAGAAACAATGCTTCAAATGTTTTTCTTAATTAGCTTAATGTCCTTGTTTTTAACTGTTTAATGCCTTATTGTCATGTTAATTTTGACAGCCCTAAATTCAGCAAAGATTTTCTTCACTCACAGTATGAATTACAGTCTGACACGTTTTCCTGCCGCCTTTTGATTGACAGGATATAATTGGCCCTGATCATCGGCTAACTTTGAACAATCGGCCGATGGCCAATAGTGAAATAAATTCCTTTTATCGTCCGATACAGATTGTTGCACCGATACATCGGTCCATCTCTAGTTATAACCATTTTAATGTTAAATATCTGAGTTATCTAGTGGTGGTGCTACAAAGTTCATCCTAGAGACCCCAAAGTTGGTCAGATCACTATTCAGGATAAGCACTACAACTATGCCAAATTTCATAATTTTATAATTTCATAATTTAGTTCCCTTCATAGGGCTGCCATAGACTTCTATTCGGGAAGAAGATGAAGAAGAAATATAGCTGCAACAACGATATGGGGCCAAACCCATGAAGGGGCTGTAGCGCAGTGCAGAGCAAGAAGAGCAAAAACAGCAGAACTTGAATGAATGAACATAAAAAACAGCTGGTTCAGAATTACAGGTAAGTATGAACGCAGCATGGATAAAAACATTAATTTCTAAACCAGGAGGAATACAGATTTGAACAATCCTGATTTGGATATTAAAGGAATCAAAACAGCACGACATCACACACAACTTTATAAAGTTGCACCACATGACACTTGAACCCACAACACAAGAATTTCGGAGACAGTGGCTTAGCAGAGTGCACCACTCAGTTGACACACAATCAACAGGCTGCAGAGGAGAAGTTTAGTTGCGAGACATAGCTCACAAAAAAAGTTATTTAGCATTTTAACCAGAGTAACATGCAAAAGTTAGGTTAATGGTAACACAACTTATGGTTAACATGATAGCTGAAGACACATTACGCAGTATGGCAACTGGTTAGCTTGTAACCAATTAGCATGCTAAGCTAACTAGCATAAATCAACAAGCGCAGACATGGTGAACTTCGTAAAGGTATTTCTAGAAAACGGTAGTGAATATCAAAAATCTGTGCGGCTCGGTCCAAAGGTCATATGACCAGATTTTGGACAAAATTGGGGAAAATTTGCAGGAGAAGTAGCGAATTTTTTTTTTTCATTTCAATAAATTGGTTCAGCCAATCCTGGAAAAATTATATCCTCAGATTCGGCCAAACAAATTCACAGACACCAAGAACAATGTTTTCTGACAAACTGTTCAAAAATTATAAATCAAAAAAGTGTTTTTTTCATTTTAGTTTCATCTTGGAAACTTTTCCACAGTTCGTCTGGATCTAGTCTTTCTCAGTTTGTTCTATTTCTTCTTGTCATTCCAGAGAGACAGATCTCTGTGTGGAGCAGTGGCTGTTGTCAAACTCTTTGTGCATTACAATTAATGTCAAAATAATTGTTTGAAAATGTAAACTGATATTTCCACTGACACACTACAGCAACGGATAGAAATAACTGACTTAAAACCATTTTTTAGCTGTTGACAATATCTCTCTATATGAAGATAAGCTGATGAAAAGTTTTAATCATTTTGGCCACTGCTGTATATATGAAAAATTCAGATGCAAAAGCCTCTAAATCCATTATAACATAATTTAGGGCACTAATATCACCAGGATTGAGCAGATCGAGACGAGTAAAATTGTTTTACTGACTGCATTGCTGTGCTCCACCATCTCGCGATATTTAAAAAATAAATAAATAAAACTTTGCATGCCGTAGTTTACACAGGACTGGTGGGGAATGTGTTCCCACATAGCAATTGACATCTGGCCCAGCTCTGGGCCAAGCAAGGAGTTACACTCGGCCCAAGTGCAACAAAGAATTACGACCCTTGTGTGGCCCAGATCTGGACTACAGACATGAGCCACACATGAACCATAACTGGCCCAAATCTCAGACAAATAGTAACTTATAATGAGCCCTGAACTGATCAGAACAAGTTTTAATAGTGAAACCCAATCTCAGCCTTCAGTAAACCACATAGAGACCAGTCTATAACCAGAAACCCCAAAACTCATCCATGTCTAAACTGTGTGTTTTACTGCCTATTGATGGATCCATGGCTGAGTTTTTTTTTTTTCTTTTTTATGGCTCAGTTTTGGGGTTTCTGGTTAAAGACTGGACTCTGTGTGGTTTCCTGAAGGCTGAGATTGGGTCCCAGATAGCAAGAGAGCAGGTGAAACTATTGAATCAATGTTAAAAATAGTTGGTTTGTCAGTGTTAATGGCATTAAATCAATTAATGTTAAAAAATGTTGACATTTCAACAAACCACCATTACTGTGATCAGTGATTGCTTTAGTTGGGCTCTTGATTCTTGCCTTTCATCAAGTCAATTCTTTTGCTGTGCTACAATAGCGTTTCAGTGTAAACATTTATGCTATTAAAAAGAGATGTTTTGAAATTAAGTTGAAGTAGATTCGTTTTTGTGATGGGTGTCAAGCTGCAATAAAGTGGAGAAACTATACTACATAATAATGATCTGTATTACTGATGTAAATGTTCTGTATCACAAATGAAAAAGAAAATCTGTGGCAATACACAAAAAGATTTAGACATCAACACTCATCATACAAGCCTCAACAAAGGTGATAGTCATCAAACTAATTCAGATAAACAGATCAACTGCAATGCATGTTGAAACCCAGCTTGCATTTTTTGCATGAAATTTTCTTTTGTTGATTGTCACCATTGTTGAATTTCATATGCTGATTCTTGATGTCTAATTGATTCAGCAATTTAAAGATTTTTTTTGTATTCTCTGTTAATTCATAGAAGTATGATAGCTGTACATCTACTTTAACCTCAATCAATTATTATAATCAATTATTAATATAACCTCACAATGATTGCAGTCGCAATTTCCTGATCACAGTGGACCTTAATATAAAAGAAAGTCATTTCTGCTTGCTGCAATAAATTGCTATTTTTCTGCACTAAACAAGTGAATTTTGCCAAGATATTTTCAGAGATGATAGACAAGACATTATAGAAAAAGTTCCTTATTAGAAAGAACCCAAGTTTCCTGGGTTAGAAAAAGAGTTTCTTGTTAAATGACATGTTGAACAGCTCAAGCTCTTGAGCAAATTAAGCAAACTAACATTCAGCACATTCTGTACATTTCATTGTGTTTAAATATGTATATGCAGTTTAATCTATGTATTTTTGTATTTCCAGTGCTGTTTTTGAAGAGTACACATGTACATAAATGTATAAACGAACCCCAAAGTATCATGAACCCGTGAGGAATCAAATGTCAAATAAAGCTAAACGACAGGGAGCAAAAACAGTGTAGTCATCAGGTTCAGTGTTCTTTACAGCAGCATCTCAAACTGATTAATTAGCAAAAGTCATTACTCCACCACCTCCACATGCTGTCATTAATGACTGTCCTACATTGTTGAAACAGTGTGTATCAAATGACAGAAGTGAGATCATGGTACTGTGGTGCTGGAGAACAGCTGTGACGAGTTGGTTAGTTTTCCTACTGATTCTTCATACTACAGTAGTTAATCAGTAAGTTACAATGTTGTGTGTGAAACACACTCCTGCTTTCTAGTATCGATACATTTTTCAATAAAAACAACAATTATCAAGATTAGAAGATCTGGTATTACATCAAATGAAGCACAGAACCCTGAACTATTAGTCACAGTCACAGTATTATTTCATTAGTCACAGTATTTTACTCACCTGGTGATGTGCTGATCACTGATGATTCTCACAGGAGGCTGTTTAATATCACACAGAGACAATGAGGAATCATCACCAACCCAAAATCCAGCACAGAGGGGTTCAGTGAATGTGGTGTTGAACGTGTGTAAGTGTGTGAGTTTGTGTACGTCAGAGATGCTGTAGAAGGACAGAGTGCTGGCCGACACATCTACATACACTCCTGCTCTCTTAGAGGATGAATGAACGGGTATATCAGTGTAGTTGTTATTGTGATGGACAGTGAAACTGTTACCAGAGCAGCTCAGACTCCAGGATTTGTCATTGGATCCAAACCAACAGTCACTCCATCCTTTCCTGTTGATTCCTTTATATGACACTGATATAACAGCATAATCTCCACTCCATTCAGCCTCCCAGTAACAGCGTCCAGTCAGACTCTCAACACACAAAACCTGAGGAACAGCATCAAATCTCTCTGGATGATCAGGATACAGCTGATGATCTTTCACACGTGTGATCTTCCTGTTGTTATCAGACAGAATGAGTCGGGGGTTTGCTGTGTTTGGATCCAGTGTGAGATCACAGGCATCTGAACACAAGAAGAGAGAAACATCAAGAACAACACAACAGTGAAGATGTCTGTTTGTGTTTAAAGCTTTGACTAGATTTGCAAAGTCCAAACTGTCCTCACTATTCACACGTGTGCTCACCTATATAGTGAAAGCTGTTAAACAGTGATTGGGATCTAACTAGCAGACTTAGACTTCTGGAGCCCAAACAAAACTCGGTGACATACCTTTGTTAGGCGTAAAACAGTGCAGAATACTATTGTCTCAAGTACCAGTACTTCGGAACCAAGTCAGTACTTCAATGTTTAAGTGTAACGATAAGTGGTGGCCTGACTGAAGCTTGGCCATCCCTGTCGCACAAGCATTTTGACCACATTAACAGCTGACAGTAGGGGTGACCGGGGCAAAAAGTAATATCGGTTTAGTTGTAACCAGGACTGGAATTTCAGAGTTTTTATTTTTTTTTGGAATTAAAAGGAATTTCTATAGTTATCCTTCAAAGGTCACCCATTATGCAAAAATCACTTTTATAAGGTGTTTGAACACAGTTGTGTGGCCACAGTGTGTAAAAACAAGCAGCCAATAATGGTAAAAATCCACCCACTAATTTTTTTTTTTTTTTTTTTGAAATTGAAAGAAATTTGTATAGTTTATCCTTTAAAGGGCACCTATTATGCAAAAAACACTATTATAAGGTGTTTGAACTTGAGATCAACCGATATATCGTTTTACCGATATTTTTCCCAATATTTAAGCATTTTATTTTAATCGGTTGTCGGTTTTGTAATATCGGATGCACTGATAAATGCTGCCATCTTGTGGATGTTTTGAGAATTATCAGCAGGATCGCCATTTCACCACGTCTGAGGGGAGATGAGACAACAACAACAGCATGCATAGGTAAAGCACTTGCCTAGCTGTAATTAGTAAACTTTATTTAACATAACAGCCACTAATGCACATTAGATGTGTTACATAAATGCCTGATATGTAGCTAGTTTATGCAGGTTTGTATCCAAGAAATACAAACTCACAGTCACGCAAGATAATCCGTCCTAATAAACACGTAAATTTGTCTGAATTAAAGAATATACAGCCATGAATTAGCACATGTTGGAAATGAAAGTGCTGAATTTATTTATCTCTGTGTTGTCTATATCTCATCTCATCATTTCATCATATCATCTCATCTATGGGGTTATTTTTGTGTCTTTATTATTCAAACAAAAATACTGTGTTTGAGAGTAAAACTAAGTATTTTGTAATTAAAAAATAAAAGTTTGCA